>JASDQU010348907.1:0-10496 GCA_032191745.1 Picea mariana
AGAACAGAGATTTGAGAAAAATGCAAGTCTTATCAAGAAAGGAGGAACAGAGACAAAGCAAAATGATATAACCCTTTTGAAAATGTGGGCCAAGGCCCATCAATACAAAAATTATTTGACTATCAAGAAAAAAAATAAAGAAATTTAGAGTTTGGAGAAAAGAAAGATGCAAGTAAAAATGTGGATTTATTGAAGCGCAAGCAGAATTATGGTATTATAGATCAAAGGAATCTCCCACTGAGCTCAATTGTCTGCACACCATGACGTTGTTCCTAATTGATAGTCTAGACAAACATGCTCTGYAATACCAACATATCCTGAAAAGTAATTTTAGAACGAGTGTTTTTCCAACCGTGTCTTGGGAATTGTCCATGCTTATTGATATACTCTTATTCTGTATTTGTGTCAAGACTTGAGGCCTTCTTGTACCTATTAAATAGGTGGTGTACTTATTGCTTGGGTCAGAGTAACAATATATCTAATAGCATTCCATCTTCATGGTTAATAAGTTTACTTCCCAAATCAATTTTCTGTAAATTGGAGTGCTGCTTGGCCTCTTTCAGGCAACAATCTTCTTGATTCATATTGTGCCCAGCATTGGAATTTCCATCCAGTTGCATCATTAATTGTGAAAATTCTTACTATTTGGCATTGCCCTGTCGAGTAGTCAGTTTTCTTCTGTAGACACAAGTTTAAATCTCCACAAAATGTGCTTATTTGGCTTGTATTTCCATCACATACAAATGCATTTTTCTAGTAGCATCTCTTAGGAAAGTGTACCTTTCACTATCAGGCTCCTAGTGAAAACTCTCTCTAGGACTCCATTTTTAGATGATGAGGTCCCCATCCATATATGCATGCCAGAATAACTAGGGATGCAAAGGCTTGCAACTTTTCCTCTAATCCAAAAGTTCTTTCTCGCTCCACTTGTTTACCAATGGATACTGAACTTTCCATCTTCCTCCGAGTCTCATAAACCTGCTAACCTTTTAGTTATTTATGGTGGTAAAATCTAAGTATTTTTGTACCTAAACAACTGCTGAAGGTTACTTACAGTGTTCAAAAATTGCCTCACGTGACTATTTTGATGCTGATATTTGGTTTTGTCAACATTTACTTAAGATGGAAGGATGTTCCTAAAAATATACTATACATAACACAAGCTAAAAATCTTGTGCATTAGAAACACTTTTCCTTTCAAACTCAAGAGTGTGCATATTTACGCACCGCTATTTAAACAGTTCTGTCACATCAGCGAGTTGATTTATGCCATCACTGAGCAATTTATATGAAGATATAGACAGCTTGGCCTAGAGTTCTCTTATTGAAAAACCTAATGCATTCACCATTGGAAAGATTCAATCATTACAATAACAACAAAAGACACTGACACACGTGCACATTCATGTGCACACACAAATGACATGAGAATTATTAAAGGGACTAGATTGAACTGTATTTTGACTGGAAGTACTTTATATTATAGTGTGAAATAAATTTCATGTCTCCAAAGGCATAGTCAATGTGGTGAAGATTAGTCACTTCCACTATGTGGCATGAGATCAAACTTATATGGGATGTACCAAGAATGTGAACTAGTTTTAAAACGAGAAACTTGAAGAAAGAGTTACCTGACAAAAATTGAAGAGGCCGTACACTTTTCAATTGTCTGATGGAAAGAGTACATTTTAAGTCTCTGTGAGAAAAATACCAAGAAAAGAGAAACAAAATCATAATTCAATTTGTAACTGTATTTGTGGGTCTCTCTTTATTCTTCCAAAACTCCTTTGAGCACCTATTCCTACTTGGAAGACCTATTTGCTTTCTAATTCGACCCAACACAGCTCTCCTGTCTCTTTTACTTTTTAATGTGCGATTTAGATCCAGAACAGATTTCATCTTTGCATATGACATGGAATCTGAAAATTGATTGTTTTTTATCATCTCTTTATGATAGTAAAAAGCTTTCCTGAAATCACTGACTCGGAAGAAAGCATAGATAAGAGTGGAATATGTGTAAGCATCTGGCTTCAATCCAGCAGCATTCATCTCATTTAAAACTTGAGGGCACTTTGAGAGCCTTCCACCACGTGCATATGCATTGATGAGCATGTTATATGTCATTACATGTGGCTTTAGACCCATCTTTCCAAATTCAAAGATCACATCCCTAGCTTCACGATAGCGCCCTTTCTTAGCAAATCCATCGACAAGGATATTAAATGTTACTCTTGTCCCTTTGATGCCATCATTCATCATCATTTTCCATATCTCCATTAGTTTCTGTACATCACCTGCCCGCCTATAACAATCTAGTAAAGTTGTATATGTTTCTATCAAGGGTTTAAGTCCTTCCCTTGTCATCTTCTCAAACGTAATATAAGTCTTTTCATACCAGCCACATACAGAATAGACATGAATGAGAGCAGTATATGATTGAGATGTAGGAAGTAAGCCTTGCTTTCTCATTTTTAAGAAAGCATCTGTAGCCTTATCACCCATTTTTTTCTGCCTCCCATAAGCACTCAGCAAATAAGTAAATGTCCAAACGTCAGGTTTCAATCCTGATTGCTCCATCTCCTCCATTATCTCTTCCACAACTTCATGTCGACCTTTCTTGCTATAGGCATCAACAAGGGTATTATAAGTAGAAACTGTTGGATGTACATCTCTCTCCTTCATTTCAAGAAACAACCCTTCGGCTTCTTCTAGTTGATTTGTTTTAGCATAACTATCAATTAAGGTGTTATAAATGATGTCATTAGGCTTAAAGCCATGCTTCTCCATCTCAGATAAAACAATAAGGGCTTCTTTTGTGAGGCCCTCATTGCAAAAGGATTTGATAAGAGAGCCAAATATCTCAGAGCTCAGCTTCACTCCACTTTTGGACATCCTGTTAAAAAATTGCCAAGCTTCTTTAGCATTTTGACCACTTTTCCTCATAGCAGTTATGAGAGAAGAGCAAGTTCCAGAATCAAGTCCAATATCCCTTTCCATCTCCTCGAGGACCTGCCATGCATCATCATATCTGCAAAAATGAGAAAAGCTATATATTAATCATCAATCCACAAGACCCTAGTTACAATACTATATATCAATTAGATTTTAGCAGCAACGTTTAGGGTTCACTCGAACGTGGTAGAAATTTAAAAGGCATGCTGCTACATGAATATTAAAACAAAATCTTCTATTCTTGCATTTCTATGAAAGTAAGTTGCTTAAAATTCTGTTTTTATGTCAACAGTGCCTTGCTGGGTTGGTGAGAGGAGGTAGCTAATATAGCCCCCAACAGGGTTCAGGTCTCATGAAGTGACATGCTAGTGCTTGTGCTCACGTTTATGGATGTGTGTCAGTGCACAGATGACAGTTGGGGCCAGGTGCAAATCCTGGAAGACTTTGGCAGAATAGATAACCCCCACTTGCAGCTGCTTAGCTGAAGGTAACCGAATTGAATGGTACTAATGGTTCCCCTGTAATGCTAAATCTGGGCATATTAGCCTCATCATGATAAGAGAGCCAAATTCAAAAATACGAAAATTCTTTCTTTATGGATCACATAAAAGGACCCATTATTTATGTTAATTAATTTATGGCACTTTGAAAAATACAAGGTTCAAGCTCATTTCTATGGCTCATTAATGCTAATCAAGGCTGACTTGAACCCAAATTGACAGCACAGAACCTGTGGAGCCAAGCCAACCCACAAAAAGAAGGTTAAATTAACAGACAATCAGGCCACAACTTAGTGAGTCTATGATACTGATTCAAGTAAGCAAGATAATAAGCCAAAGAACTCTTCTAACAGTGTACATGCACTGGGCTCACAGAAAAAGTAGGATAGAGAATAGGAGACTTACATTAAGCTTCTTCGAATGAAGGTACATTAAAATTAAAAACCAATATTTATAGGTCATCCACTTTGATAACTCAAGAATCAATTACCAAATGAACTCATAGAAGACTAACAAGATTAAAATTCAATAGGTTGACCACTGATACATTTATGACCACTGCATATGATGATTAATGACTAACAAGGAATGCTAGCAATACAACTCACATAAAATGTTATCATGTGACAACATACAGAAAATATCATGTACTCTTGATTTCCTCCCTGCCTAAGAGGAAATCTTCCCTTATCTCTAGACCTTCAATCAGACATTCTAGAGATTGGACGTAAAGAGATAGCCTGCAAGACCTCACTGTATAAGGGCAGCACACTCTTCTACAAACCCATGCCCTGGTCTAAAAGAGGTCAGATATTTGCTTCCACTAGTACTAGTATTCTGGATAAATAAGTCATCCATATGGACCTTAAGAGGCAAGTGAAGTAACATTTTTGACAGTAGTTTTTCTTTCTCTATTGGTGAGGGCCCTGAATTATTGTGATCCGAGGGTATCGTAAATACGGCAATTTCTTCAGGTGTATTGGCTATTATGATTTCTAGATTGCCCATATAAGAAGATCTGAATTTGTATGTTTTGCTCTCCTTATGCAGCATGTAGGGATTGTGGTAGCCATCACAAATGTCATTTTAATCATGCTGATATGCTTTTTCCAAATAACAAATTACAACATCAATTATAATTTATAATAGTATCACACTACGCAATTCACAAAGGGATCAATAGCAAGAGTGATGATACAATTTCAATCCACTGATGTTGGCTGTCAATTGACTTTCAAGTTTCAACTATCCTACACTCTATGGGCATGGGTGAGATTATGGGCGAAGCTGGAAGGACATGCTGAAATTTAGAAATATCATTTTTTACATAGTCATTGTAAAAAAAGCATTTAAATAAGAAGGCCTTTTTGGGTGAATAGGACCATCTTATGAGTCCAATATCGCTTTCTAGTGGCAAGGACTAGTTCTCTGGAGTATTGGAATCGTAGACCGAAGTAGTCTCATTCAGACTCAGCTTGGACTCAGTGAGCCCTTCAACTCATGGCCAACTTGGAAAATTTTAAAAATGCATATGATATTCACAAATTAATAAAAAAATGTGTTCATGCACATAAATGTATATACAAACAATTGGACACCAAATATGAAAGTTGTTAATGTTTAAGCCATTATTATAGTTGTTTGCATTTCATTAGATAACAATAGCATAATCCAAGATCACTGAGAAATACACTATCACAAGAGACACAGCATTTATCCTGGGAAACCCTCTAGAGGAAGAAAACCCAGCAAAACTTCCTTAATATAGATAGCCAATACAATGCCAAGAGATCTCTTAAACTAATACAGAAAGTCCTCTCCCAGATATGCGCCACTCTCTCTCTCCTTCTTCTCCAGCAGCAGATCCGAAACTTGTCTCTCAAAATGAGCAAGTGAGTTGTGTATCTAAGTGAGGTGCTAGCCTCCTTATTTATATTAAAATGGCACGTGTGAAGTGTCTCTTCACTGGCAGGGCAGACTTCTCCCACTAGGTGGTTATAACCACCTTAATTACATTTTGGGGCCTCTTTAATATCTGTTGGGGCCGACTTCTTATTCTGCCTATTATAATTAACATTTGACCAATCCGCAAAAGGGGATTTGGTCCTATTACAATAGCCAACAAGATCAATCCACAATGAGGATTGATCCGATGAATAATATATCAAATAATAATTAGAATACTCTTTGCAGTTACATTATTTCAACAAAAGTTTGCTGATTTTTATCGCATATAAGGTGTAAAATTGCAAATAGGAAAAATACCATTGAGATGGATAAATTATAAGTTAAGGTACATCAAAGTTCTAACAATATAATTGATATACTGAGAACATAATACATAACATTGAGGCTATAAATACATGGGTAGAAAACAATCACAGATGGATTTCCCTCTAAAATTTCTCTAAGCCAGTGTTAGAATATAGAAGATGGTGTGCTCATTTTACCATTGACGATACCCTCGTCACCCAACCACAGGCCGAAGCCTCCCTCCGAGCACCTTAACCTTGACTGAGAATTCCTCCGGAAGCAAACCCTAGGCTAGATAGCCAAACAAAGGACAGCACATCTCTCCCCAAGGATAGCGCAACACAAAAGACTGATCAGATAGTCCCAAACCCTAGCCAAGAGAAATCCAAGCCAATACTGAAACTAGCTGCTGCTGCAGCTGCACCTGCAACCCTCCTCCAAACCTGCACACCAACTGCAACTGCAGTGCGCACCAACTGGGAAACTGCAATTCTGAGATGCTGTCAAATGAGAACTGGCGCCCAGTATTTATAGTAATCCTGCCAGTTTGTTGGGGCCAACTTCTCCTTCTGGGTATGTGTCTGTTCAGTATATTATTATTAATTCTGGGAGACTTCTTCTCTTGGAGGCTAATAGCCTAATATAAATTATCTTCTTGAGACGACAAGGCTTCTAGGGTTATTTGCCAATTCATTAGGGTTTCTCTTGCTTCCTGGAGTCTTCTATTCTCGTCAGGTTCACACATGGGGGTAAATACCTCCCGCAGCTACCATAATATTAACAATCAATGCCAAATTAGCTCCAACAAGAGGCTGCCATGCAAGGTTTGATAATACAAATGAGGTAAGAAAGATAACGGGGCTTTTAGGAAGATAAGTTTAGTGTTTATGTAGGTTAGTTTTTCTTTTTAGATCGGGGTATTTTTGCCAAATCACTGTCCACGGGCTAACATGTCTTCTACCTAAAAGTGACTCGAGAGTCGGCTGCTGACTCAAGTCTCCATGGGCACATCAGCTGATAACTCAACTCATTTTTGGACTGAGCCAAATCAAACTTGGTCGAGTCAGACTAACAATTCTAGAATATTATTGGTCATTCGTTTCTTCTTCTTCAATCTGATTCACTTACTAGTGTGAACCTTACCACTCTTTTGTGAAATGTACTTGCCATTCGTGTGATGAGAAAAGTTATAACAATTAAAAAGAATTTTGAGGTTGATAGCGAGGTTCAGAAGAAGAAGAATCAGAGGCAAGAGAAATCTTCCCCTCTAGGGCCCTAGGTCTACTTTTGTTAAGGTTTTTGTGCTTTCAACATCCTCTTTTACTTACCTTCAAATCCACCTCCCTCAATTCATGTATAAGTTGCATGTCCCTAGCTAAACAGATGTTATCCTTTCAGCCTACTCTTGTTCCTTGTACAATTAAGCTATTTTCCTAAGGGTCCTTTTATTCTCATGGGGGTCTCTATTACTTTAAAAACGGGCTATTTTAGTATCGTCAAGGGTCTCTTAATGTTCACTTGAAAGAGATTAAGAAAAAATGTCTTATTGGGACTAGAGTCATAAATACTTTCTAAGTCTAGGAGGGTCCATTAATTGTAAAGCAAGCCCTTTATTTTACATTATAAATTTGTTTTGTGAAAGGCATATAGCCCTCAGCCCCACAAGGTTGGCATACCCCGTAAAGTGAATACATGCATACAACATAAGCATACGTCTTTAAATCCTTTTTTTCGTGAAAAAGGCATATAGCCCTAGGCCCCACAAGATAGGTGATATGTGAACTACTGTGGATATTCCACTAGAACAATTCATCACAACAAATCTTGTATTATGCTGAAATATTTTATTATGCAGGTTTATTTCCTTAGATCTCACATTTGTTAGCCCTAGCTTATTGCTCAAATTTATGAAAAAAATAACTGAAATACGAAAATGAAAGAACAAGAAAATGAACACACCATCCACACAAATGAACACAAGATGTATCCTGGGAAACCCAAAATGGGAGAAAACCTAGTTAGAAGGGGAGGGCTATGCTCTACTCTCTTTTCTTTAGTATGAAAATGCAAATACAAAGAAAGGAGCACTCACTATGGAATTGTTGATCTGTAAACTGTCATGGATATTCCACTGGAACAATTCGTCACAACAGATCTAATAAATAAAACTGAAATCTACACTATGAAGGTTAAATTCCTTTAGATTCCAAAATCGTTAGTTACCGATTTTCTACGTATGCATGAAATAGATAAAATGAGGAAAATAGAGAACAATAAAATACAATCACACACCATCCACAAAATAACACAAAGATTTTCTCTAGGAAACCCTTACGAGAGAAAACCCAACTAAAAGGTGAGGTTGCTCTATTTTCTTTTCTGTAGTATGGAAATAATGCAAGTACAAAGGAGAAGGCACTCTCTATAGAGTTACTTGGGACCTGTGGCTTGTTAGGATGCTACAAAACATTAACCCACTATGTTATGCTCTCTAATTTTCCCACTCCCAGTTGTTCTACTCTGCTATGGAACAAAGTATAATAACATAGAATTGAACCTCTTCTCCTCCTAGTGGCCCGTTATTTAACATAGCCTGATAGTCATCTAGGGTTAGGGCATTGACTTCCTCAACCCTCAATTAGTGATTAGGTTTGGACCTTGTTGCTGTCCTTATACACACTTGCAGACGTGAGCCAAGTCCTGCTCACTTAGTGTGTCCTTGGAGGCACAATACCTAGGTTCAAAGCTCACGCTGTCACTTTGGCTTTGTTATCGCATAGTTTGTAGATACAAGAAAGGCTAAAGAAAAGCAGGTCAAACTGGCGAAACAGGAACCTTCCCCACCCAATGTCACCACAATGGGGAGGTTCTTTCTATTTAGGGAGGCTAGGCATAGGGGAGATGTCCCCGGTAACCTGGGGTTTTGAAAAGGCAAAGGCTAACAATACAAAGACAAATTTCCCCCTCACAGATTATCGCCAATCAGATAGTCCTGGCTAAACAGCCAATAATAGAGTATAACCAAAGATAAGAAGAGCACCTACTTGAAACAACACAACAAGGAAACTAATACGTGCAATCTTGGTGAATACCTCATATAAATCAGTGACTATCTTACATTCAATATGAGCAATTTGAAAATAAATGTTGACGAAGTCAATGTTTACAAAGTAGCAATAGCAGTAATGTCACTTCACCAATAAATACTAGAATGATACAGCATTTAATATGACAAATCACTTCTTCACTCAATTACTGCCTTCAACTACCATTCAATTGCTCACAAGATAAAACGTTGATGCAATAAAGATGAAATATTCAAAGATGACGTCAGCAACTTAGGGTTAGTGTAGTTAGGGTTTCAATTCAAAAGAGTTTGAGAGTGTTTGGATCAAGGTCTTACTTCAACGTTGAGGCTGGAGATCAGTGCCTTGGGGTTAAATGGAGTCAAAAGAGTGAAGGACGCACAGGTTGAATGAGACGAGATTTTAAAAGGACTGGAGGGAAAAGTTTCAAGGTGTTGCTAAAGCAGGGCCTCAAAGACAGAACCCTAGGGGAGAGAGGCTCACTCTAGTGTTGCAAAAGCAAGGCCTCGTGCTCTCTCCTCCTTCCCGGCAAACAGCTAGCTCGGATGAAGCACAAAAACAAGACGAGAGAGCTTAAAGAGGGAGAGTATTGCTGCGGCAAGGCTCTTTCTTCAAACCCTAAGGGAAAAACGGCCCTAGGTGTAGATAACCTAGGCCTGGGACGTCTCCCTCTCTTGGATTCCAAAGGTACGGCTAGCATAGGGGAAAGAGAAGCAAGGAGTGTAGCTATGGCTAGGCTCTCTTCTTCCCTTTCAATGGCTAAAGGTTTCTCTATCAAGGGACATGAGACAACGACCTACTTGTGTGTTTGTCCCCTAAGGTTTTGATTCAGTAATATCTATAAGCAATATGCAAAAAATTTAAACTACAACCATTCAGTAAGAAGTTTTGCAGAAAAAACACTTACAATTCATGAAGAAATAACCATGCAAACCCTAGTTGTAACACCTTCCTTCAAGAGAAACACCATAAATGCCAAAAATCTCTTCCTTCAACAAGTGTGCATCACTTAGTTCAGCCAAAAACCCCACTAGGGCGCTAAAAATCAGACCTCACTATGAGTGAGTGATAATTGATGATAAAAATGAGTCAAAACCCTCAATATATAGTGTATCAATGACCTAATTTTACCTTTTAGGTCATAAAAAGGCCGACAAGGCCATAATGTCAAAATCATATTGTTTTTACATTAAATGCTAAGTAAAAAGCCCTAATCAAGTCAAAATGAGAGTAAAATCCCCTCCAAGGGACGCACTAGCCCTTTCTAGGGCAAATGAGATACCAAGGAGCAAAACGTTAGCCCCCCAGGGGCTTCTCCAACATGCCACACGTGCCACTGCTGCCCAGTCTGCCTCCAAAAGCATCCATGAGGCTGGATGACGTCATGGTGAAGATGGAGACGTCCCAAGCCTTCCAAGGTTGGTGTTCCACTGAAAAGGGGTCATTCCCCCCAGGGCTAGTCCTACCAAAGTGCCTCTGATGGAACGTCCTCTTCCTCTCTGGTGCAAACACCCTGATCCATCTCCATCTTGTCTCTACCCCCTGATGGGGTCTCAGCATCCATCTGGTGGGCTCTTCAGCCCCATGGAGGTCCGAACTGGTCATCTCCCCATGTGTACCGGTCCAAATGGTACCTGTCCGTCGGGCATGGTCCTGCACATCAAAAGCTATGCCCTCCATGGGCTCATCAGTCACCGGGATCATA
>JASDQU010348908.1:0-12131 GCA_032191745.1 Picea mariana
CTACTTGGATATGTTTCAGTTTGAGACTTGCCACGATGTCATGAGCTAGCAAGAAACAGAAGTGTTGAATTCGACCATGATATATATTGTAATGATCAGATATGTTATCCCCAGTTTAGGGATAACCAAGGAGATTATGTCTCGAGGCCCACAGGTCCTAGACATGGAGTACCGAGAGCCAAATCGACTTGAGCATGGCCCTGGAGGGCCCATCTTTTTCTTTCTTCAGCGCCTCCACTTTGTCAGCAGCAGCGACATCCATCACCTCGGCTTGGTCCTGTAGTAGAAGTGGATCTTGCTCCATGAGGTAATGAGTCTGGGTGTCATGGTATGTGTTGCTCTGATCCTCAAAACCTTTGAATATGTGCATTTGATTCTTTTTGTTTCTAACGGGTGCTTGGATCTTATGCCTATCCACTTGACCATATCTGGGGGGAATGACAGGATGCCCTAATAAGCTTGTGCCCATAGGTTTTGAGTTGCCACTGGGGGGATTCATGAGAAGCCATCGTCCACTCCCACCATACTTACCACTTTCCATCTTTCTCCCGCTCATCCATTCCATTACATTGGTTCGGGCATTGGGTTGGCCAAATAATTAAGGTTTGTACCTTACCTTGTGGGAAGAAGGGGCTAAAGGCCCAGAGGATAAAAGTAGCTGGCAAAAGATAGAAGCCAAAGAATGAACCTCGAGATGCTTCGCCCAAGGATCCCTGAGAAAGCAGTAAAAAGCTTCTCAGTAAGAAACAGAGGGACCCATAAAAATAATAAAACAAGACATGGTTAGAGGATAAGGGGTCTCATCACGAGCCAGCCTATTAGGTCCATGGGAATCTAGCGGTATGACACTACTAGCAGCTGGTCACCACGCCAGGGTAGTGGCTCTTGGTGGCATAGCCAAGAGAAAGGGGGTCTCATCACGAGCCAGCCTTCTCATTTCCGTGAAATGCTTGTGGGTAACATTGCCACCACTGGTCACCACGCCAGGGCAATGTCCCCTAGCCAGCTTCCTGAAGAAAAAGCAATAAGAAAAAGACAAAAGGCATGAATGGGCTTGGAAACATTTGCATCCATGACAGGTGCAGCTCACCCTCTACAGAGGCACCCACAGGGAAGGCCATGCATTTCCCTGTTATCACTGCACCCCTTACCCGGACATCCCTTATCCACTTCACCCACTCACATGGCTTAGATTTGATCTCTCTCGGAAACACCCCACATCCAGTGAGCATTATCCCAATAGGACACCCTGTCACTTCCTCCAAACTTGGCTTGTAGATTAGTATAATGTCTTTGAGCACTTGTCAGGGTAAGAGGGGTTTCATGCACATGTTTAATAAAATTGATGATTAGATGTGATTGACATTGCTATGATCCCTGTGACTTATGAGCCCATGGAGGGCGTATTTGTTGATGTGCAAGACCATACCCGATGGACAGGTACCCTTGTGGACAGGTACACATGGGGAGATGATTATTTCGGACCTCCATGGGGCTGAAAGCCCATTAGATGGATGTTGAGGCCTCAGCAAGGGGCAGAGACAGATCAGAGGGTTTGCACTGGTGAAGAGGAGGACGTTCCACCAGAGGCAGCTTAGCAAACTTGTACCCAAGGGGGTTGTGCCCTTTCCACTAGGACGTTGGCCTTGGAAGGCCCATGACATCACCCAGGACATCTTATGACGTCATCCAGCGCTGTGGAGGTTTTGGGAGGCAGTTTGTGCCAAGTGGCACGTGTGGCAGTTCCCGAAGGCCCAAGGAGGCCTAACGTTTTGCTCCAGGAGGCCAACGTTGCCCGAAAGGGGCCTAACATCACCCTAAAAGGGCATGACATCACCTTTGATTAGGGTTTTAATTATGACATTTAATGTAAAACAGTATTTTGATGTATTTTTGGCCATGTCGGCCTTTTGTGACCTAAAAATAAAATTAAGGTCATTGCTACTGTATAAATAGAGAGCTAAAACTCTATTTTTCTCATCATCTTTCACTCACACTTGTGTGAGGTCTGAAATTTGCGCCCTTCTAGGCTTTTTGGCTGAAATTTGCTAGTGCGCACTTGTTGAAGGAGGCTTATTTTGGTTATCTTTGGCATTTTTCTTGGTGGAAGGTTTATAACTAGGGTTTGGCTTGATGAATACTTGGTAAATGTAAGTGAATTTCTGCAATCCTTCCCTTACTTGAATGGTTATAGTGTTTTACTTGCATTTTGTTAATGAAATTGTTGGAATAAACCCTAGGAAATGAGCACATGTTGGTGTCCTTATTTTAATTCCCTACTATATTATGGCAAGGAGCCGTTTTTCCTGTTGAAGGCATTGCTAGGGCCTTACCATTGCAACACCCTACCATTTTCTCTTCATCCTATCCAATTTTACTTTGTTATTGAGCTAAAGAAGCAAGAAAACGTGTTACGCCCTAGGGTTACCTACACCTTAGTAAACCGTTTTCCCCTAGGATTGATGGTTGAGGCCTTGTCTTACCAACACTTCACCATCAAATTCCTCTTGTCTTTGGCCCTACCATTATCATATTGTTCCTTCAACTCTTGCCGCTATATTTTACTCCATTTGCCCTATGAATGCACTGGTCCTAGACTACTTCCTTGAGTGCTTTGATCACAACCTTCAAAATCTTTGAACAACTACTAATACCTTCTAACCCTAGCTTAGATTGACTTGCTAACCCTATTGTTGTTGTCATCCATTTGATTTATAATCATACTTTGCAACAATTAAAGCTTCTTTAAGCAATTGAAAGATTGGCTAATGCATTGGAGTCTTTGCTTCTAATGAATGTTGATATTGTGACACTAATGATAAATCATTCTTGTTCATTTTGAAGCTTCTTTAAAAGCATTTATTGTGAAGTAACGTATTGTGACTATTGCTACTATACATCTTTGATTGCTTCATCAATATATTAGTCAATTGCTTTATTTGAGAAAGTCTCATATTATATGAAGTACTAACCAGCAAGGCACCTTGCAAATATAGTTTGCAAATATAGTTTCTTGTTGCTTTGTTCCGGGCAGGTACATTTCTGGTTATTATCTTTATTGGTTGTTTAGCCGGATTTTCTGATCAGTGGTGACTTGTGAGAGGGAAACTTTTACTTAGCCTTCTCAAAACCCCAGGTCACCGGAGACGGCTCCCCTCGGCCTACCACCCTAGATAGAAAGGGACATCCTATTGAGGTGACAATAATATGATAGTCTCCTGTTACATTAGTTTGTCTTCACTTACCTTCCCTTTACATCCAAGTACAAACTGTGCGATAACAAGATCTACATGAAGCCTTCAGAGAAAACTAGTGTTCCATAACAGACCAAAGTACATTGAGATCAAGCATTACATTCTCCGTGATGAAGTCCAGAAAAAAGAAGTGGTTCTCCAATATATCTCCACAAATGAGCAGATAGCAGATATTTTGGTAAAACCTCTGTCCAAGATGAAAAGTTTGCAAGCTGGGGCTCATGGAGACGACTTCCTTATTGAAAAAGGAAGAGATTACGCCCAAGTTGGGAGGGAGCACTAATGTGTTATTGATTTATGGATAGTCATTTTTCAGTTCGAAAAATGGTCCAAGATAAGCAGTTTCTTTCTAGTTCGGAAAGTGGTTTAAGATTTCTGACAGACAGGCATTTTCCAGTTCGGAAAATGTGGTCCAGATCGGACAGGCATTTTCCAGTTCGGAAAATGGTCCAGATTAGACAGTCATTTTCGTAATGAAAATGGTCTGATAGATTGTTGATGTACCATAGACAACGATTCCCCTTGTGGCCAGTGTGGGGGAATGGTCTAGGACAATCATTCTTCTTGGGAGTCACTCTAAGTAGTGGTCAAGTAGAATGGTCTGCCTTGTCGGGCAATCATTCTTTCGAAGTTCACAGTTGTGAGCAGTTTCGAAGAATGGTCTATTTTGGAGGTTGGTGCAGGACAACCATTCCCTGGGGCAGACTCATTTTCTCCAGGTTGCACTATGTTTAGTGCTGAAGGAATGTCCCAATTAGGTGAATGGTCCAGGTTCAACAATTAGAGACGGGCATTCCCTAGGGCAGACTCATTCTATCCAGGTTGCACTATGTTTAGTGTTGGAGGAATGGCCCTGTTAAGTGAATGGTCCAGGCTCAGAAATCAGGGACAATTATTCTTCCTTGGGAAGAATAGTCCAGATAGCCCATGGTTGATGTTTTTACTATACGAGGGCAGATGCTCTTCCAGATCTCAAAGATGTGAGTGGAAGAATGGACATGATGACTCAGTTTATATCATGATATTGTTTCTATGCAGGTTGATATCAAATGATATGATTGCTATGGAGATTGTATGTCTCTGGACAGTAGATGTATGCTATTATGGTGGATGTGTTCCACTGGTTGTGACTATGTGTCACTGATTAAGTAGTCGTGTGCTACTTGGTGTGGTTGTGTACCACTAGATAGTAGTTGTGTACTACTATGAATAGACACAGTTGTGTTCTATTTGAATGACATTGTTTTGATTGCCATGTAGACTATCAGTAGTGTTGAAAATGATTATCAGCTAGATGGATAGTCAGTGTATTGATGGACAGACATTCTCCAGACGGAAAATGGTCCAGGACATTTATTCTTCTAGGACATATGTCTGGATTAGAAGAATAGTCCTTGTAGCCCATGGCATGGTTTCCAACATCTGTTGGTATAGTTATTCTTCTAGGACATATGTCCGGATTAGAAGAATGGTTCTTGCATCACTCTGTGGAGTGAATGAATTATTCAGCATCATGCCTGATTACTCAGATGAAGTATGGCTTCGAGAGATGATGCAGTTGATGCTATCAGATGATATTGATAGTGATGATGGTGATCGTGATCTAATCAAGAGATAGCATGTATGGCTATGATGATGCTACCGGTTGGATGGTATGTTTGTGCTCAAGACCATTGCCTACAATACCTCCCTAGCGAGGAGGGAGTGTTGATATTATGGTAGCTGCAGGAGGTATTAACCTCCACGTGTAACCCGGACAAAAATAGAATATTCTGGGAAGCAAGAAGAAACCCTAAAGCATTGGACATAACCCTAGAAGACAAGTCGGCGAAAGGAAATATTTAATATTGAGCTTTTAGCCTCCTGAATGAGAAGTCGGCCTAGACAAGTAATGAGGAGCAGTATAAATACAGGATGCCAGATCTCATTTGACACACACATCTCGCAATTGCAGAAATGTAAGAGTGCGCACTGCAGAAACCGAGTAAGTGCGCAAGTCTGGAGAGTAGCTGCAGCTAGCTTTGGACTTTTTGCCTTATGTGCTAGCTTTGGAGAGAGATACGCTACATTGATTGGCTATTAGCCCTAGGGTTTGCTTTCGGAATTATTCTCTATCAAGGCTAAGGTGCTCGGGGGTGGCTTCGGCCTATGGTTGGGTGACAATATTGCTATATTGTCTATGGTTAAACGAGCACACTTATTATTTCTAACAGTAACATCCTGTAGCTTTCATCCTCCTGACTGTTGTTTTCTTATTTGCACGACACCCAAGACAGCCTTCTCATGATTCCTTGCCATGGTTGTCCATTGATTGAAGGCTACTACATATATTTGTAAACATTTTCTCTGCTGGACAACACCCTGTAGCTTTGCTGCCATAAGCTATCATACACAACCTCAAGAAGAAAACTGTAAAAACTCATCAATTACCTCTTATACTGTTGTTTGAAACTTGTCACTATTATCCAGATTCCAGTCTACCAAAAAATTGATACATGGAAGATCAGGCTCATACTTCATAGAACACAGGTTTACACTTCACCAAACCAATTCGATAGCCAGTTTGATTCGGCCTGCTATCTGCTCGGCCGGTTTACCGGGTTGATATCGACTCGAACCGGTTTTAAAAACTATGGTTCTATGTGCTAATAAAAATGAGGGTTTTCTTACAGCTTTGTAGTATCTGAAATGCCCTAACTGTAATATCCATCTTCATAATATCGACTCTTTTTTCAAATTTTAAGACTTTAAATGACAAATTTGTACTGTTGAGCTGTTGAAGAAAACTTTTGCCAGCAGGCTACCAGAGGAATCTACCTGCAAGAACTACTAGAGAGATAAATTGTTGCTGGAAGCAAAGGACATCTATGAATGCTACTAACTAGATTAAAATAGAATATGATAGCAAGTGCTGAAAACCCTTCCAAAAATATATACCAACTGCTAAATTAGAATGGAAGACAGCATGGAGTTGATAATGGATTGATATGCTGAAGTTTTCATGATCAGAGGGCTCTTCTGCCTTAAATGATTGGAACAATCCCATTTGTGCTCCAAACCCACTGCATAAGGCAGGCTGGGGTGATAGTAAGCATTCTCTACTTTGAAATCTAGGTATTCAGCAGTCAACTCACAAGACAGTAGTCAAGTTTGGACCATAGTCTTGTGGGAGAAAAGACAAGCAGGTTAAGTTCGTGTATATGAATGTTTGGTTAAGGTATAAGAGAAATGCCAGGCTGCGAGTCAGGACTATTGTGAACACTGAAAGAGTAGGTCAATCAGAGTAATGCATTGCACAACATGGACCTCAGGGTGATTCTGTACCCAATTATGTACTCTGGTTGTAACTTGTAACGGCTACAGTAAAAGTATGCATGTATGTTATGGTTGAGCTTATGCTTCTGGTTTATATGAACTGTTCTTTTAATTTGTACATAGGTCTACATATGTCGGTCATAGGAAAGCATGTAATTGTTGTGATTTATTTTAATTTTTGAGATGCATGAGTGGGCTCTACATATGCTTAAATTGTATGAGCTCTTTATGTCTTTGTGTGTGTCGGAAATGATCATTAGACTCATAAAATTTAGACAAAGTCACCATTTTATGATGATTTTGGTGACTTGTGAGTCGTGACCCATGTTTTAATGAAAGGGAGAAGGAAAATTTTCTGCCATTAAGTGGCATATACACTGTGCTTTTGAATTATTCATGGAACCATGTTTTCGAGCAGGGAGAGAAAAACTGATCCGTAAATGGAAGGCCTCCAACCTGTCTGTTTCGTTAACACGGATCTCCGCAGAAAATTAGAATTCAAAGTCTGTGCAATTACAATTTCACTGAGATCATGCTTCTCTGTTTGCTATTCTCCAACAAGCATGAATGAGCCCTACTCCAGATTTGGATGCAGGGATTAATTCGATGGATTTTAGAGCCAAAACCAACGCCAACTATGAACCAATCCACTACAATTGTGCTTACTCCATCTTTGCAACTCTATTAACACAAATAAAAATGCACTCTACAATCTAGTGGTTACTCAACCCTCATTTGTAAATGCAATTCAATAGCCAATGATGCAACCAATGGGAACTCGTTGTTGTGGGTTTATGGGCATTGTAAATGTAAAACTTATAGCACAAAATCATAGATATCCCAACAAACTCAATGATCTGAAAATGCACATTTATGCTACAAATAAACAGAATATTCAGAATAAAGAGCAACCACATGAGAACAAATATTTTTACCCAGCTAACTTCTTTTGGTCAGATTATTTATTTTTTAGAATAATAGTACAGGGTAGACGATCTCTTATCTCAAACAGATCTTAAATAATCCTCCTTAATCAGATTTCTGCAAGAATAAATCGACACTAGGTCTCTCCAATTGTATGGATCGAGTCCCTTCTTCTTGATAGTACGAATCAACAATACTTTATCTTATGTTGTACGGATCAATCCGTACTCCTCATTGGTTGAGTGAATCAAACGTACTCCTCTTCTGGAAGTACAGATCGGGCCGTACTACCCATAGGTTGTACGGGTCCTGCCCCTATATGATGAGATCTCGACCCTAGCTCGACCTCTCCTCTTCAGTCTTGGCCCTAACTCGACTTACCCTTAGCAGAGAACTTCTTTCCCTTGACAAGTCGATTCAATAGCAATCTCAAACATCTTTTTATATTAGAAGTTGATCCATGTGAAAGAATGAGAAATAATCTCAGCCATTAGATCTAGTTCTCGATCAATGGTTGGGACTTAATCTCTTGATGAGACAACTTAAATGTACGGTTTTTTTTTTGAGTTCTCGCAACTTAGAGAACCTTTCTTCACTATAATTTTCTAACACTCCCTCTTAGTGAGGAAAGTGTTCTCTATGACTCCCATCTTTTCCCTGAAGAATTCAAATTTCCCTTTAGGCAATCCTTTAGTTAGGATATCTGCAACCTTCTCATTTGTGGAGATGTACTGAAGCCTCACTACCCCTTTCTGTGCTCTATCCATGATGGAGTGGTACTGGATCTCAATATGCTTGGATCTGTCACGAAAGACCGAGTTCTCTAAAAGTTTAATACAACTTTGATTATCAGAGTAAATTATTGTAGGATTAAATTTAGAAATGAACAAATTAACAAGTACCTTGCAAAGCCAAAGGGCTTCACAACTTGCTTGACTTGCTGCCATGTACTTGGCCTCTACAGAATTGAGAGCTATAGACTTTCGCTTCCTGTTGTACCAAGAGATCATCCTTGACCCCAAGTTGAAGCAACAACCATAAGTACTCTTTCGATCCATCACATTCCCTGCCCAATCTGAGTCTGAATATCCCACCAAGCTAATTTGGTCTCCCTTCACACACCGAAGTCCATACTCTATGGTACCTTTCAAGTATCTCAAGATGTGTTTGGCAGCAATCCAATGTACTCTCTTAGGATCCACCATGTGTTGACTGGGAGTATTGACAACGAAACAGATATTGGGTCTAGTGTTGACCAAGTACATCAAGCAACCAATCAATTGGTTGTAGATGGTGGGACTCACCTTCTCTGACTCAGAGGTGTTCAATTTCTTGATATTTGTAATCATGGGAGTGGCCATAGTTTTGTAGTCCTCCATCCCAAATCTTTTAAGAATCTCAACTGTATATTTTCCTTGACCAAGGAAAATCTCACCCTCTTGTTGCCAGACTTCTAAGCCAAGAAAATAATGCATTAGCCCCCAATATTTCATCTCAAATTCTTTGGCTAAGTTGTTCTTGCAACTTGTAAATAGAGTTTTTGTACCTGTCAGGAACAGGTCATCAACATATAAAACAAGAATGAGAGTATCACTTTTATTTCTAAGTAGGTACAGATTTGAATCTGTATTTTCTTTTGACATACCCAATGCTCTAGAGATAGCTGTCAATTCTGGAATACCACGCCCTGGGTGCCTGCTTGAGTCCATAAAGAGCCTTTTTTAATCGACAGACATGACTTGCTCTATCATGAACTTCAAATCCTTGTGGTTGTTCCAAATAGACTTCTTCCTCAATCTTCCCATTGAGAAATGTTGTCTTGACATCCATCTGATGAATCTTCGACCCCATCTGAGTGGCAATGGACATCACCGCTCGAATGGAGGTATAACGAGCTACAGGAGCAAAGGTCACATCATAGTCTACTCCTTCCTGCTGAGAGAAACCACAAGCTACAAATCTAGCTTTGTATTTTTCAATGCCGCCATCTGTTGCATGCTTGGTCTTGAAGATCCACTTGGAGCTTACCACAGACTTTCCTTTCGGTCTTGGCACAATTTCCAATACTTCATTTTTCATTATTGAGGCATATTCTTCTATCATAGCATCTTTCCATACCTACTTCTTAACAACTTCCTCAAAGCCGGTAGGTTAAGACTCAATAATATCACTCATAAGTGCAGCATATCATGAGTATCTCTAAGAAGGTTTACTTGTTCTGATTGAAGTCCTTGGGGCTTTTACTTGTTCATTGGCTTCTTTCAATAATTGTTCTGCCCACTTTGGTTTTCATTTCTTGGAGGATTTCGACTGATCTTCCACCTGATTTTGATTCTGTCCCTTAGTAGGAGATTTTGTAGACTGAGGAGATGATGCTTCCTCCTGCTAAGAAGTTTATGTTTCCAGAATGTCATCATCCCTAAAAGACTTTTATAAAGCTCTTCCTTCTTCAAATTTGACATCGCTTATTTCCACTGTTTTCCTGGTAGATAGAATGTACACCCTATAGGCTTTGGAAGTTTCACTGTACCCAACAAGAATCCCTCTCTTTGTCGGGATCCAACTTGGTCTGTTTTTGTGCAGGAATATGACAATATACAAGACATCCAAAGATATGTAGATGTCTGATGTCGGGTTTCTTCCCGACGAAGGCTTCTCTTGGTACTCTGTGAGGACTCCTATTTTGAAGATATACTACAGTGTTACAAGCTTCTGCCCAAAGGAACCTTGGAAGATCCTGATCATGCAACATTCCCTTTGTTGCCCCTACAATTGCTCTATTCTTCCTTTCTGACACTCCATTCTGCTGAGGAGTGTATGGAACTGTTAACTCCCTCTTAATTCCTACTTTTGCACAAAATTTCTTTAAGGCATGAGACGTGTATTCTCCTCCATTGTCTGATCTGAGGACTTTTATCTTCTTCCTAGTTCGATTTTCAACAATAGTCTTAAACTCTTGAAACCTTCTGAGAACCTCTACTGAGGTTTTTCCTTTCAGAAAATAAATCCACGTTTTTCTTGAGAAGTCATCTATGAAGCTAATGTAATATCTAAACTTGCCCCTTATAGAGAGAGATGACATGGGGCCATAGATATCAGAATGGATCAGATCCAAAATTCCTTTGGACCGATGATCACTTTCAAGAAATGGTGCTCTCGTATATTTTCTTAGAGCACATCCTCTGCATATTGCATGATGATTTGTACTGAATGGAAGCATTCCTGTCACAATCTTGCCCAAAATCTTAAGGGCCCCATGACCAATATGAGCCATCCTTTTGTGCCATAGTTCACTATCTCTACTATCACTGTTACTGGCTAGAGCATAAAGTGAGTCAAACTGAAGCTTGTACAGTTTATCTTTTCTTACCCCAATGACTTGCTCAAATTCGTTTCTCATATTCTTAGGCTTGATATAAGCCCTTCGCTCCTTCAAGGATACTTCATATCCCTTGTCTTCTAAAGCAGATACTGAGACCAAATTTTTCTTTAATCCAGGGACATAGAGAACCTTTGAAAGGTAGACAGGTTTTCTTAACTCCCTCTCAAACTTTACAATTCCTATCCCTTTTGGATGATATGCAGAGTCATCTCCCAGAAGAATCTCAAAGTCAAAACCTTTTTCTTCAAGATTACAGAAATAATGTTTACGGCCAGTCGTATGACTGGATGCTCCAGTATCAATATACGAAACATCTATGGTTTGAGTACTCAACAGACAACCCCTGCAACTGTTGTCTGCCATTCCAACTCAATAGTGAAGTTGGGTTGCTCAGATCATGTGCTCTGATACCATGTAAAACTTATAGCACAAAATCATAGATATGCCAACAAACTCAATGATCTGAAAATGCACATTTATGCTACAAATAAACACAATATTCAGAACAAAGAGCAACCACATGAGAACAAATATGTTTACCCAACTAACTTCTTTTGGTCAGGTTATTTATTTTTTAGAATAATAGTACAAGGCAGAAGATCTCTTATCTCAGATCTTAAATAATCCTCCTTAATCAGATTTCTACAAGCACAAATCGACCCTAGGTCTCTCCAACTATATGGATCGAGTCCCTTCTCCTTCTTGACAATACAAATCAGCAGTACTTTCTCTTATGTTGTACAAATCAGTATGTACTCCTCGTTAGTTGAGTGAATCAAACGTACTCCTCTTCTGGATGTATGGATCGGTCCGTACTACCTGTAGGTTATACGGGTCCTACCCCTATATGTTGAGATATCGGCCCTAGCTCGACCTCTCCTCTTCAGTCTTGGCCCTAACTCGGCTTACCCTTAGCAGAGAACTTCTTTCCCTTGACATGTCAATTCAATAGCAATCTCAAACATCTTTTTATATTTGAAGTTGATCCATGTGAAAGAATGAGAAATAATCTCAGCCATTAGATCTAGATCTTAATCAATGGTTGGGACTTAATCTCTTGATGAGACAACTTAAATGTATTTTTTTTTGAGTTCTCACAACTTAGAGAACCTTTCTTCACTATAATTTTCTAACAGTAAATCATTTAATGTTGCATTCAATTAACAATCTAGCAAATCATGATCAATTGCACAACTTGTGGAAGAGATATATAGTCGTCCTAAGCTATGCATGGCCCAACACTAAAGCGTACGGTG
>JASDQU010348915.1:0-12282 GCA_032191745.1 Picea mariana
CTAACTTTCTCCATGAGAACTCCTCTCCTTTTATAAGTTGAAGAGGATAAGGTGAGGAGGTTAGGATGATCCCACTAAATCATGAAAGCGAGTAAGATCCAAACCATTCAGATGCCACCTCACCATAGAAGTTTCTCCTTCTAGAAGATTCGAGAAAACGCTTGTTTTTCCCACACGTAGGCATTCTCGCACCCTATCTATAGAGAAACCTGCGAACATCTCGCACCCTAGCTATGGTGCAATCCGCGAGAATCAGGCATTCTCGCACCCTGCCTATATAGCAACCTGCGAACTTCCATGCCAATATGACTCAAAAATGAACATAGCCACCAAAAATACACTGTGGATCTATGTGTTAAAGACTCACATGTAGGGATCTGAACATGCTTGTTTTTCCCACGTGTAGGCATTCTCGCACCCTGCCTATAGACAAAACTATGAACATCTCACGCCCTAGCTATGGTGCAACCTACGAGAATCAGGCATTCTCGCACCCTGCCTATATAGCAACCTGCGAACTTCCTATTTTACAGGGTTTTTACAAGGGAAAATGCAACTTCCTTTCTCAGGAAAAGTTCTTCTCCCTTCTTTCTTCAAGAACTCAGGCCACTGACCCCTCTAAAGGCAACAAATAGGTTTACATCATTAACAGTCATAGGGATGATGAAAATAATGTGTAACAATTGGGGATGTCTCCCCTAGGGTACTGTGACATAATACTAAATAGAAAGGGGTTTCCTATTAAGGTGACTTTGATAGGTCAATCCCAGTTACGCCAATTTGGTACCCACTTGCCTTGGTATTTGGACAAGTACAAATTGTGAAATAAAAGGTACCACTGCGATCAGGGAAAAGAGAGGAATCCAATGGGATAGGTCTCAAATAATGGTGCGGGCAAGACCCATACTTATTTTTTTTAGTTCTATGGAGTTATACTATGATATGAATAGTACTGCAGTGGTGAAATGCCCAAATTATTAACAAGAAGAAATGTGTAGTAATTTCACAACCTGAATGTGGGAGGGAAGGTTGCATGACAATAGATCTTTTTTGTTCCTTTTATGTTTCCTTCCCAAGGTTTAGAGTTCAAGGTTTCTACAAACAAGGGTTTTCCCTGTGCTATAGCTCTCTGATATATGTGCATGGTCAAATAGTAGTACTCGACCCAATATCTCAAGGAACTAACTAAGGAGGCTATATCATACCCTTAGCCATACTAATCAATTACCCAAGTACTAGAGAGTATCTTCCCGATTTCTACTCTTGGTGGCACTATAGCAGTTAGGAGTCTGATCAGTTGATCTATGGAGGGTTTTATGATACCTAGGCCAGTCTGTATACAAGTGTTGTTTGATGTGATACCACTCAAAGGGGTACCAACATGGGTTACAAGGGTGTCCGACAATGTGGGATTAAAAACTGCTTGTATTTCTCACATGTATTCATCGCCGAATGTAGATTTATGCGCTAAATGAAATATCATTGTACTTTTAAGACGTTGGAATACGTCTCTACCTTGATAAAAATTTAACCCACAATTTCTACCAAGGAAAGTGGTCTGATACCACTTGTTAGGTACCATATCTATTATAATAGTAGAAAAGAGAAATACTACAGTAAATAACAATGGAACAACAGCATAAAACCGAAAATACTGCACATAATAACATCATAATAACAAAATATATGGAACCACAACTCCAAAATAATACCTTAATTGATAGGAAACAATGTTCACTTGCCTCTTCAAGGGGAAACCTCCAGTAGAGAAGAGTTCTATTACAATAATTTTCAAGACAAGGACTTCTAATGCCTCCTACTCTTGTTTATACTAATTCTACATTCTAAATAACATTCTAGAGGAAGATCTTTCTAGAAGTGGAAGATTCTATTAGGTCTTCTTACATTGACTTGTTCTCATTTATTAAATATGACTTATTAACTAATGTCAACCTTTATTACATGGAAAATATATGATTCTACCTACGGGATAGAGGTGTTGGAAATATTTTTATTTTTGAATCACTATTTAGGTGGTAGTTAACTAGAGCTAGTTCTATTTTAGACCATCACTATTATGCATGCATTCATTCCTAAGGAAAGGATCATTGTTAGTTCGATTTCCTTATTTATGGAATGTTATTCCGTATATGAGTGTGTATCTCTCATTCATTCATAGTATTTGATCATTGATCGACTCATTGGAGTAGTGTGAATATATTCTCATTCTTCCATATTGATTCTCTCATCCTTTTCTTGATACGATTTATTTGTATTTTCTTTAGCTAGGTCTCCTGTGTAGGTTTCGATGAAACATTGGCATGGTATCATATCTGAGCTACTTGGATCAAACCAAGAGAGCCATATAAAAGTGAAATTGGATTTTTTAAGAGCGTAATCCATGCATCTTAAAGTGTCACAACCTCTCCTTGTCAAAAGGTGCGATAGTCACAAAAAAACTTGTAAAATTGGAAAATTTTGGACAATTTTAGGAAGGTTTCACACCTTAGCCTTCACAAAGGGTGCTACAATGCCACACTGAATCCTTCAAATAGAGTTTGATAATGTCACATTGTATCCTTTAGACGGGGTGCGACAATGTCTCACTGTGGCCTTCAAATAGGGTGATATACTCTTAAAAAGTTGTTTTTCAATGATTTCTCAGCCAATTGTTTTTGGGTTTATCAGAACCAGTAAGAGGTATGAATATGACACCAATTCTTCAATAAAATGTGGTGATAATTCTCACACCATGCAATTATTTTTAATGGAATTCGAAGGATGAATTCCAACTCATAAGGAAAGGATTGTACAATTTGATGATGGTGACAAAAACATAACCTACATCAGTGATTGAGAAGACAAGATGGGAGAACCGTAAGGATAAGGCCACACGAATTCTTCTTGAATTAATTTTAGTTGATTTGTGGTTTCTTGTTGTTGCATGCAAGACTCCAAATGTGATTTGGACCACCTTGGAAAGTCCCTTTGGAGAGAAGGTGAGATGAAAGGTATTATGCTTGAGGTGGAGTTGAAAACCTTGGATCCTAAAAGTTTTGATAATATACAGGATTTGTTTACCAAGTTTAAATATCTGATATTGAGCTTGGAATCTTATGGTATTTATAAGTCTAAACAAGTAGACCAACTTATTCTAACAATCTTGGCTAATATAGGACCATAATATGTTGTCTATGTCTCCACTTTCCATTCTGAAATATATCTCTTGGGATCTGTTGTTCTTGAGTTTATACTTGAGGCTTCAAAGTATAATTTCAAGGCATCCAAAAATAAAGGAGTTTTAGTGTTTGTGTTTTCTACCTCTCTTATGTGAGAAAAAAATCCTAAAAATGAATTAATAGAATAACAACCTCATAGGTCGTCTTTCATTTCTGAGTTAAAATTAAAATCATGGGTGTAATGAGAGAAAAACATAAAGCTGTTAGACAAAGAAAGGCATGTATTACAGAAGAATCTTACTTTTCTACAGGAGAAGAAAATAGATGATATAACCTTAAATGAAGCATAAAATGTAGCAATCCAATTAACTCACAGGTCTTGTATTTACTAATAGTAAAACAGAGGAAAAGTATTGTGCTATCAAATTACTAAATGAAAGTAACCAAAGTAGATGTTGTACTAAATTGCGATTAAGAATTCATCAAAGAGATATATAAAAAGGTAACAGAATGTGGAAAGACAAAAGAACACATAAATCAAATGAACAAAATGTGGAATATCTGATTTGTATTTGTATTAATCCTCAATGAGGAGAGCTTTCTCAACTACACATGACAAAAATCCAACTCATCTTTAGTCTTTTGAAAATATATTTATACAAGAGATTCTCAACCTTAGGCGGTTGGAATTCTTGTTACTCCTAAGTAATGACGGTTACAAAATGAAAACTTGAACCATTTCACTTGGTTCTTCTCTATATCTTTCTCTTACCAGCAGAAACAGATATGCACATGTTACTCCATTGATTCTTTGAGGTACTCCCTTTACCTCGCTAAAGACATTCGACACACCTACTCAAAAATTATACTAATATTCTATAAGGTTTTGTCATGTCTTTTGCCTCAAAAAGATGCAACTTCTTTTGTAATTTTGGCAACCTATCTTCTATCCTTTTATCTTCGGAAATCATTGAATGTAACTGTAAATTTGGCTTTACCAACCATCTATCTATTTGAGCAATGTCAACCTGCTTTAGCTATGAAATTTCAGCCTGGGTTGCCTCTAAGATTTATTTGATGTCAAGTTGACGCTTTACAATGTCGATCTGTCCTAGTATTTCAGAACAATCATCCTTTCTGAGGCCTAGTGATTCTATCTTAAGAAAATAAAAAATCTCTTTACAATCCTCTTTTATTTCTTTGACCGTCCTTTTACTCTCAGCTATGTTGGCCTCCCATGTATTTAATATTATATCACCTATGACTTTCTATGCAATAGTCAATCTAGGAATTACAGATATTTCTTTTCTAGGAGATGACACGACCGCTTCTTGAAAAGTGGTCCGGGCTACAGTAGCCTCTCTTTCTTTGAAACCAATATTGTCCAATGATTGGTTTACTTCCCAAAAATGATTTTGGATTATTCCTACCTTAGCAAAAAGGATCCGTTGTGCTATTTCCAGTTTCTTTAGCACTTCCAATGCTTGATCTTGAAACAATGTTATATCCACAACCATTTTCTCTGTGGAACTGACCTTGTCTTGTAATTGTTTTACCAACTCATCTTATTGGATAGTCTGTCTTTCACTCACTTTCATATTCTTATGCATCTCATCAAGACTGGACTTGAGTAGTTGGATTTCTTGTTTATCACTAGCTCTAGCATGTTCGAGTTCCTTAATGATTTCATATCTGAAATTATTTTTTGTATTCCTTATTTGATTTTGTAGCTAACTTATCATCTGATTCCTCTTCTTCAGTATTTATTTCGAATTATCGACTGATAATAGGTTAGTTGTTGAAAAAGATCCCAAGGATCCTGCTACCTCTGTAGCAAATTCTTCTTCTTCCAAATTTTGTCCATCCAATAGTAATATGTGCTTTTTGACCATTGCACCCTCTTTCCGGTGCATTTCTTTCTTCACAACAACATTTCGTTTCTTACTAAAAAATAAATCGGAGGGAGGTATATCTTAAATATGGATAGGTTTGAGATCTCTTATGAGTATTACCTCTACATTGGGGTTTCCTCTGGTGAATTGTAATGGCGTGACAACCTGAATGGGGTTGCCAATTTCTGTGGATAATTTTTTTCTGGTTCCATCTGTAGCTGATTTATCTCGTGAAGATAGTGGCCTATCTTTTCCTTGCTTTATTAATGTCTCTGGTTGATCGTTGGCATGGTCATCAGATACCTCCTTTGTCGGGATATCTTTTCTCGGAGTCGAGATCTCATATTTCTCTGAGTTTTCTGGGGATTCCTGTTTGCTAGAGCTTCCAAATTCTGGATTTTAGGTCTCTATTTGCTTTGTAGTAGGAGACATTGGGTTTCCCCCTTGTAATAATTTCATAAGACTACTTCTTCGGTGATTTTGGAAGTTGTAAAAATCAATCATTTTATTAGGTGATAGAGCTTGAACTTGGCTCATAAATTCTTGGTAAGATCTCACCCCTCGGAACACTTCGTTCTGAGGGGATTCTTCATGTTCATAATTTTTAAGATTGCAACTAGCCATATAGTTACCCACGACCTTTTAAGATTGCAACTAGCCATATAGTTACCCACGACCTTTTAAGATTGCAATTGGCCATATGGTTTTATTTATTCTAAGGTTGCAGCCTCCACTTTGGAGTGGCCGAAATCTAATAAAGAAAATGCACCAATCTGTAAGGGAAAATATGGCCATACCTTTTTCTGCACTGCTTTGAGCTCTTTGCTAATCCCACCGAGTACAGTTTGTTGTGTGACCTCGCGGCACACCAATCGGTCTGATAAAAATTGTGGTAAAGCATATGGGGGAACTAAGCAACCAAAAAATATGATATAAGAGAAGTGATCCTCAATGTACTAGTCTGCCACTTTATCTAGGTTAGCCAAAACTATGTCTGAAATTCTAGGTGGTGAGTGACCAAAAATAACAATGTGCATTGGCACCGCTACCCAATTACATATTTCATAAAAGAAATCCTTCTCCTTGTCTTCCCAGAGTTTTTAATGATAAATATGAATTGGTTATGCACTATATGGAGTCCATCTTCAGCCCATCAGTGGGAAAGGCGTTATGAAACAGATGGCGTCCATTATATAAGCTGACATGTAAAATGAAGTTGATTGCCCCTTGGATTTATTTGTCTGGTATTTTGTAATTTCACTAGTTAGACTGTATGACAATATCTTGGCCCAGTCAAAAGAATAACCTTCTGCCACTGTGTGTATAATGGGTACCCATGGTAGAAAGAAATGGGTTGTGTTCTCTTTTCCATAAATTTTGCACATCATCATGGCTATATGAACCATGGTTGTTGCGATGAGATTGAGTATATGCCGTGAGAATTGGCTCTGAACTTTTCGGGGCATGAGCACCAGTCCTTGATCAAGTCAGAAAGATTCTTTCCATATTGATCACACTCCTTCTTGCTAAAATTCTCTAGAAAACTGGCATTGTAAATGAAGTTTGATGTTGAAGACAGTTTATACATCACTTGTATGTGTTCCGGCCGAAATGACCCAAAAACTACCTTTTGAGAATTGAAAATAGTTATAGTTGGGATATCCACATCATCCAGTGAACATTTAATCATGTCATTGTAGGGTAAAAGAATCGGCCTTGTTGCTACCTTATGCATATCTACTTGAGAAATAGTCTTGTATTTGGTAGATAAGTCTTCCTTTTCATTGTCGCTTGAATCATCAGGGAAGTTTACCAGTTCGTACTGTAGGATGTTGAATACATTTGTACAGGTTTTAACTATGTTTATGCTTTTGTGTGAGGTGTCAGAGATAACCTATGAACTATGGTCTGAAATCTCACTAGTTTCTTTATATGCTTTTCATGGCGGCATGGTAGTAGTTCTTAAAAACATGTTACTTTTCACAAAAAATGCACAGGACTGAGTATCTTGTTAAACAAGCTCTACCAAAATGCGAAAGTAATTGAAAATGAAAAATTATTTCTTGCCTTAGATGCCTCGACCTACATATACCTTCACTAACAATACGTTTAATTCTTTTAATAAAAATATTTGGGCATTAAATAAGGATCTTATTTGAAATCATTTCCTCAGGCTGGTCATTTAATAACATTAATGGTCAATTTTCATGATCAGAAAAGAAAGTTGAAATCACCCGTATCGCAATCAGCATAAACTCAACGGTAAAATAAAAGTGTTTTATTTTGTTAATAAATCGAGTTTAAATGTTAATTAATTATGTTTAACCTTTATCCATTTCGGGGTTTCGGGTCCCGGGTTAACGTATTTCAATTCAAGCTATGATTCCCGAATCACGAAATCACGATTGATTAATTAATATTAATCATGTTTAATGTTTATAAATAATCACGATTAATTGATGATTTCCCAACTTCTCATATCGGGGTTTTAATTTATCATTTGAGGCAAGATTCTTGAAACATGAAGTTGCAATAAGGTTAATTATCATTAATCATTTTAATTGTTTAATTAACTCAATTTAATTCAAGCTAGTTTCACGACTTCGCATATCGGGACTTTGGAGTTCCTTGTATGTCTACCTATTTGTATTTCGAAACTCTGAAACCCGATACTTTGAAAGTTGTCTTAGTAATTTGACTTTTTAATGAAAGGGCAGCTCCATAAATTGAAAATATTTTAGACCATTGGATTAATCAGAAGACTTTGTCGATGGTAGTATCCAAGTGTGCATGTATCCTTAGTTAAACAAAATGAAATTCTTTAAGTCTAATGCTTTTAGAAAAATATATATGTTTCAACATAGGCTCCATCTAGGGATCTTGTTTCCTTGTGGGATGAGACAAATAGTAGACCGAGTGCCTTTATTGGGTAAATGGAGTCATTATTGCAACTCTATGAAACACATTTTGAAAGAAGACACACAGAAGGACTTGGGAGTTCATCCATATCTCTGAAAACTTTCAAAACTTAATCATTCATCAATCTTGAATTCAGGCTTAAAATACTTCCTTTTCTTAAAATCGATTTTAGAATTGCTTGAGATAATCAAAACAACCTTGACCAATCTATCATACTTTGTTTGATTTTATTCACATCAAGGAAAAGTGATTTTAATGTTTTAAACAGGGAGTCTGCGTTAGCTTAGAATGTAGATCTAGCCTGAAAAAGGAAAATGTTGTCAGAGTATGCTATAATACATGTATAACAGCCTTATAGATATCATAGATATTGCTTCAATACTAGTGAGCCTGTTCATTACCCCGGTGAAGTTATCTAATTCCCATATTGAATTTCCTTTCACCACTTCAATTAATAATTTTGCATTTAAATGATGAGAAGAGGGAAATCATTGAATGAATTTCCTTTCTTCGTCTCCTTTGGACTAGATGGGAGTAATCATTAAGTAATTTTCTTTCACCATCTATCTTATATTTTAAAACATGAAGTGGGCGCAATCAATTTGTATATAATAAAATATACCACAGATGATATTTATTTATATTGTATCACTAGAGGTCTGTTAACTCATTTTGATTACTTTGAACTAATCCTCTTCTGACTATCAAACCACCTTCTCTTACTAGGAAGTTTTCATGGAGAATTTTATTTTCCAGGGACTTTCCTTGAGAGAATTTAATTAGTTTAAGTCTGATAAAAGGACTAAAGTAGTTAGGCTTAACTCAAACATACTTTGAATTTCAGTTAAAGTCGAGAATATCATCAGAATTCTTGCCTATTCTCACGTCCAAGACTTGTTCTTAATTTTTCAGAGTTAAAGTGAAGTTTTTTTTCCTCTTTGAAGACTAGGAAGAAAAGTTCTTTTTATTGCTAGCTTTCTTCTTAAAAAAAAAAAAAAAACCTTCTTTTTGTATTTTTATTATTATTATTTTATTTTATTTTATTTTATGTCTAGAGGGAAAAAAATGAGAATTATGCTATAATTTTGTAACCCTCTGACTGTAAATCATGTGACAATAGTAGTGCAGATGAGACTTCTGTCATATTCATTAGTATCTTCTTGAAAATTTTAACTTGGGTCGCTAGGGAAGAAGTTCATACCTTTGATTTTCTCTATATTTTCAGCCAAGCAAACTGTTAATTTATCACATGTTTGAAGAGAAATTCAATGCAAGTATTGATTCATGCTAGAGATTATCTCTCGGTTAGCATCTTGTATCCTGCAATGAGATGAATCGTGAAAGATGTTAGGAACCTTTTGCTGATTGGAAACCTATTGGTTGCATATATATATATATATATATATATATAATAAAATCAACTAACCTGTTTCTATTCCAGTGAAAATAAAAACTTACCAAAAAGACGAAAATAATAACAAAAAGTGAAAACCAAATCGGTATGTACAATGAGAGTTTGGAACTATATTAATGCATGAAATACTTGAGGTAACGCCCATTGATAGGGGCGTTAAGAATCTTTCCGTCAAGATTTTCTAACAAAAACACATTCTTTCCTTCAGACGATGAAATTTTATACCATCCACACCAGATCTAGTCAAACTTACCATGCTTCCTTACATCTTCTTTCCTGGCTTCCCATTTTAAAACCAAATCACCAGGGAGAAACTCCCTATCTTTAGCTTTCTGTTCAAACAGGGCATTCATGTCATCCTGATACTTCTGTATTTTTTCATCTACTTCAGTCCTATTTTGTTGAACTTCAATCATTTGATTTATTCTTCTCGTGATTTTAGTTGGATCTTGTTTTGAGTTTTGCAATAGTTTCATTACAGGCAATGCAAGATTTATGAGTAAAACAACGTCAGTACCATACACCATCTGGAATGGGGACATTCTGATGGATCTTTTTGTGCATATTTTTTTATCCCATAAAACATATTTAAAATGTACATGCCATGCTTTCTTATTTTCGGTCAACACCTTTTTAATTATGGTTATCAAGCTCCTGTTCTATGACTCAGCTAATCCATTATCCCGTGGATAGTAAGTTGTAGAATGTCCTAGTACAATGTTTTACTTTTGACAAAAACTTATCCTGGCCATGGATTTGAATTCTTGAGAATTATTAGTAACTATTTTCCAAGGATAGCAAAATCTTGATAGAATGTTCTCTTCCAAGAAACTGATCACCACTACGTCTGTTGCGTTTCACGTAGGAATGTATTCTACCCATTTGGTAAAATAATCACTAGCAGTCAAAATCCACTTATGTTGAGCACTAGAATGTGGATTTATTTCACCAATTAAATCAAGGCTCCATTGTTGAAACGGGGCTTTAGCTTTAACTGGAACTAGAGGTAGTGCAGGAATCTCTTGCTTGCCTGTGAACAATTGACATGGGTTACAAGCTCTAACCTTAGCGTTCACATCATGGAATAATTTCAGCCAATAATATCCAACTCTTAGGATTTTGTAGGTCGTCCCTCTCCATGCATGATTTCCTCCACACACTCCTTCATGAAATTCATTTATAACTTTCTCTGTTTCAAATTCTACTAAACAACTCAGTAAGAAACCCAGAGGATCCTTCCAATATAGTTGACCATCTACAATGCAATATTTTACTGCATGTAACTTAAATGTTATATCTTTAGATGGATTTAGGTCATTGGGGCATTGAAGAGTTAGAATATATGAAACAATGTCACTATATAAAGCTGAAGAAGATAATTTTTCTGAAATTTTGGTTGCAGGTACAGTAACATCAAATTCATTTATATTTGAAAATCCCTCATACTCTTTCAGATGATTTATTCCGAGTGCTTCAAAATTTGATTAAGCTAATAGCTTAGCTAAACCCTACCTTTAACAATTTTGGTTGGTTTTACTTCTAGGTCAAACTCCTGAATTTTAGCTAGCCATCATCCCCTCCTTCCATCGCTATCGGGTTGAACCAATATATCTTTAACAGAACTAGTGGGTACATATGCAATTATTTTAGAATGTAGTAAGTAGGTCCTGAAATCCTCTAGGGCCTTCACCATTGCATAATCTTTCTTTTCAAATATATCATATTTTATCTTAGCATCTCTGAGACTTTTACTAAAAAATGCAATTGGTTGCTCAAAACCCTCATCATTCTTTTGTAACAGTACGACTGCAATAGTATATTCAAAGGCAAATGAAAAAATCAAGAATTCTTTCATATAATATGGGCTTTCCAGTATCGATGCTTCACCTATGAACTTCTTAATATGTTTGAATGACGCCTTATCCTCACTTGTCCACTTGACCTCGCTGTCTTTCTTGAGCATATCTGTAATCAATTTTACAATTTCAGCGAAGTTTGGGATGAATCTTCTTAAAAAAAAAAAAAATCCTAAAAATGATTGTATCTCTTTTCTATATCTAGGAATATTAATAGTATCTATATCTTTGACCCTCTTTAGATCAATTTTAATTCCATTTTTTGATACTATATGGCCCAAGAGTTTACTTTCTTGCATTGCAAAATGAGATTTCTTGGGATTCAGAGACAAACCAAATTTCTGACATTTCTCAAATGTTTGTTTAAGGTGCAACATGTGATTTGCATCAGATTTAGAAAACACAGTTAGATCATCAAGATAAATGACAATGAGCTTATCTCTTTCGCCAACAAAAGCAATGTCCATAGCTCATTGGAAAGTGGCTCATGCATTCATTAAACCGAATGACATTTTATCATACATAAAAGTACCCCCATGGGGTGGCGAATGTGGTTTTGTCTTTATCATCCTCATGAAATGCAATTTGATTATAGCCTGAAAATCCATCAATCATTGACATTCTATTAGCTCCTACTACCTTTTCCAATACATGATCCATTTTAAGAAATGGATAATTATCTTTGAGTGATGATCTATTTAAATTTCTGAAGTCAACCAACAGTTTGATCTCACCATTTTTCTTTCTGATAGGAGATAAATTATCTACCCATTCAGAGTATATGAGTGGGACAATGATGTTGGCATCCATAAGCTTCTTTACCTCTATCTCTATCACAAGCACTAGAATGGGATTTATCTGTCTAAGCTTCTTGTTGAATGGTTTAACACCTTGCTTCAAAGTGTTGGAAAATACTGAGAGTGGGGGTGAATCAGTATTTGAGCTATCAATCAATTTTTTTAACTTTTCTTTTACTGAAAAATCTTAGTCTACTTTATAGAGATCATTTGTTGTATATTCTT
>JASDQU010348918.1:1343-12282 GCA_032191745.1 Picea mariana
GCACAAACGTTTTGAACAAATGTATCGAGGAACAATTCTGAACTAATTTGATTGGCAAAAGAAAACTGCGACAAACAACTTAGGACAGGTTCTACGACTGGAGAAACACGTCGAGAATATGAGATTTATAGAGAATCATCCCATAGAGGAGGAAATATTGGACATTAATGAATTTATGGTGACGAGAAGTTTCAATTTGACCCTCAGGTTGTTCATGGAAAATCCCCGCGTGTGGAATGCACGTGATACGATTTTCTGTGCAGGTTTAATACGAATGCTGCAATTCTTCATTCCTTCGGCCTTCATAATAAACTGATAATAACTATGGCACTTGCCGACACAACCTTTATTTAACCATTTGACTCGACAAGGGTATGTAGAAGATGGTTTCTTAACGAGATTCGACCTTTGGGAAAAGACAAGCCCGTACCACGTATACAGTTTTCGATTCTGACACCCTTTCCCATTTCCAAGGGCCAACCAACCATTTGCTGACTTCAACATCACGGTATTACGAACCTTAATTCACATGTTTGGGTGCATGGATCACTACATGACTTGAAATCGACTCTAAAAGGAAAGAAAGGTGGCAGCGCTAACAACTGGCTCCAACGGGGATGCTATCCTCCCTGTAAGGTAGCAAAGAACAGTAGACCAGGTGCCTGACCATTGGGATTTATTTGACGTCTAGATGCTAAGTAACAAAAACGACAGACGGAAAAGACTTAATGACACAACTTCTAAGACTTCAGCATAAACTTAGGGCCTTCCCTTCTGACTTCAATTTCGTGCTGATGTACTGACTCGACTCAAATTAAACGACTATTTACAATGAAAAATGACTCAAAGGAAATTTATTACATCAGGTAGCATTTGAGGAACCTACTATTTACAGGCCCCCAACCAAGACACTCCCCATCCAGCCCTTTCAGGAAATAAGTGTTGTCTCTGTAGCACACGCCGACTCTATATGGTCCTGTCCAAAGGTGATAGAACTTTCTGTGTTTCCATTTTCCTTCATTTCTCGCATCCCATCTCAGCACCAGATCCCCCACCTAAAGATCTTCTTGCTTGGAGTGTTTGTTGAAAGATTTCTTTATCCTCTCCTGATGGAGTTGAGATCAATTATATGCCTACTCCCTTGCTTGTTGGGTGTGAATCAACTGGTTTATCCTTCTCTGCGCATCATCTGGTTCGACCTCTTGCTCTTGCAACAGTTTCCTGATGGGCGGTCCCAGCGCAGTAGGGAAAATCACGTCTGCGCCGTAAACGATCTGAAAAGGTGACATTGATATGGAATTTTTGGTGGTGATCCAATATTCCCATAGCGCGCAGATAAGATTCTTATGCCATGCTCTCTTATTTTCTTGCAAGAGCCTTTTGATGATTCTGGTCTGGCTCTTATTCAAGGATTCTGCTAACCCATTTCCCTGCGGGTAATATGTTGTGGAATGTCCCAAGGTTATATTATAGTCCTGACAGAACTTCTCCATCCTTTTAGACTTGAATGTGGCCGCATTATCTGTTATGATCTTAACAGGACATCCAAACCTTGACAAAATGTTCATCACCAGGAACTGTATGATGACTGCGTCGGTGGATTTCTTTGTGGGGACCGCCTCAATCCACTTCGTGAAATAATCGATGCCCATGAGGATCCATTTGTGTTGCGCGAAGGATGGCAGGTTTATCTCACCTATGAAATCTAGGCACCATTGCATGAAAGGCGCCTCGACTGAGATTGGATTTAATGGCAGAGGCTATAGCTTTCTTCTCCTGTCGAAAATTTGGCATTCGTGGCAGCTGGAGACCTCTTTATACACGTCAGCAAAAATCATCGGCTAGTAATAACCTGCCCTTAGGATCTTGTGCGAGGTGGTCTTCCAATAATGGGGTCCTCCGCAGTATCCTTTGTGAAACTCTTGTATTTCCCTCTTCACCTCGTCTTCCAGCAAACAACTTAATAGTATTCCTCCAGGATCTTTCCAATATAGCGAATTATCCAAAACGCAGAACTTAACCGCCTTAATCTTGAGGAATATCGCTTTAGTCTTGCTCACGCCTGGAGGGGCCTAGAGATTTTATAAAATGTATATGATGTCTATATACCATGGCGAATGAACGAAACGCTGAGGTACTTGCGCATCTTTTTCTTCTTGAGGGTCTTTCGACAGATCGGCAATGAAATTCATACCTACAGCGTCGCATTCCGACTGCGCCATTAGCTTCGTGAGGCCCTGTCCCTTGACCAGCTTTGTCGGCTTGATCTCAAGGTCGTATTCTAATATGGTGAATATCCACTTTCCTCTCCTTCCTTCTGGGTCGGGCTGGGTAAGGATGTCCTTTACCGAACTGTTGGGCATGCAGGGGATGACATGGGAGTGCAATATATATGTCCTGAATTCCTTCAGAGCCTTCACTAAAGTGTACTCCTACTTTTCCATAATGTCATACTTTAGGGGAGCATCACGTAGTGTTTGACTGAAGTAGGCTATGGGTTTCTTGAAATCCTGCTCGTCCTTTTGCAAAAGTACTCCGGAAATAGTGTGTTCTGAGGCGAATAAAAAAAGGAGAAAATCCTTCGTAAAGTCCGGGTTGGCTAGCACATGGGCTTTAGTCAGGGCCAATTTGATGTCTTGGAAGGACTTCTTGGCCTCTGGGTTCCACTTAATCTCGTTTCCTTTCCTGAGCATACAAGTTATATGTTTTATGGTTTCCACCAGGTTTGGGATAAACCTTCTCAAAAAATTTACCTTACCCAGGAAAGATTGTACATCCTTTTTACTGCGCGGGGTGCCGATCTTCAAAATCCCTTCAACCCAGCTAGGGTATATTTTAATGCCTTATTTGGAAATGATGTGCCCCAAAAGCTTGCCTTCTTCTACCACAAAGTGAGATTTCTTCGGATTCAGTGATATGCCGAACTTTCTGCACTTTTGAAAAACTCTCTTCAGGTGCTCGAGGTGTTGTTTATTGGAGGTTGAGTACACTGTGATGTTCTCAAGGTAAATCACGATGACTTTATCCTTTTCATCAACGAAAGTGATGTCCATCGCCTTCTGAAAGGTGGCACCATCGTTCATCAGGTTGAACGACATATTATCGTACATGAACGTTCCCCACAGAGTGGTGAAAGTCGTCTTCTCTCTGTCGTCCGGGTGAACCATGATTTGGTTATACCCGGAGAAACTGTCCAGCATGGACATCCTTTGAGATCCCACTACCTTTTGCAAGATTTATTCCATTTTGGGAAGGGGTAGTGGTCTTTAATAGACACCTTATTCAAATTTTGAAAATCTATGCACAGTCTAATTTCATTGCTTTTCTTTCTCACAAGTACTAAGTTAGCTACCCACTACGAGAATCTCAAGGAAACAATGATTTTGGCATCGGAAATCTTTTTTACTTCTTTCTCGATCAATGGTAGTAACAAGGGGTTTATTCATCTCAAATTTTGTTTGAAAGGCTTCTAATATTCCTTGAGAGGGATAACATGCTGGATAACCTTTCTGTCGTACACTTTTAGACCATCGTAGCTCCACACAAAAACATCTGGGAAGTCCTTCATGAGTTTTATGTAATCCCGCTTAACCTCCGGACTGAGCATTTTTTATAATTTTACCATCTTTAGCTTCACCTCAGTCCAAATGTTGCAGTCTTCCACATCTTCTGCGCTTGCAGTGATCTTGGGGTTCTTAGCCACATCATTTTCGTCAAACAACTTTTCCAGCGGCACCAACCCCTTCAGAATGATTTTATTTTTTAGTTGAATTATATCCCTTCCCGCGATTTTCTTTTGGAAAGGGTCGTCGTCACTGCGCGCATTTGTGCACTCATCTTCATCGCTGCAGTATTCCCCGTCAAAGTTTGTGTTAGCGAACTCATCGCTCGTGAGGAGGAACCTTTCCACCTGTTTATCATCCTCAAACACTTGCCAGTGTTTGATGTTATCGGGTATTGCTGTCCTGTGCTTGAACTCGATTTCATATCTTTTTTCTGGAAGAGAGGGGATCTCGAAAACCGAGGCCGAGGTGGCCAATGCGTCGACGATCTGATTTTTCTCCTTGGGGATAACGATCAGGTCATACTTTGAAAATCCTCCGAGGAGATCTAGAGCCAGATTTCTATAAGTGCACAGTTTGGGATGCTTGGTCTGATACATGCCCTTCACCTGATTTATGATCATCTCGAAATCTTTGCGCACTGCTATCCTCTACGCGCCTAGTTCTTTCAAAACTTGAAGGCCCAGAATTAGCACTTCATACTTAGTCACATTGTTAGTGCATTCAAACGCGACCTTGTATGAACGCAACTTCGTGCTTGTCTTAGGGGGGCTTACCCATATGCCAGCCCTAGCTCCCTCTCGGTTTACTGCATCGTTGAAACTCATGTCCCACTCCCTGTATTCCTCGTGGTCTTCTGGTTTGGCGCGCTCTATGATTTCCCACGTGGTTTCATCATTGACTATCATGGTGGTCGTCGATCCTTCTTCTCCGAAGCTAATATCATTATAGAAAATAGACGAACCCACTTCGATGTCGACGACGTATATAGGATGGTTGTGGGGCTACGTTTTGCTGCTCACCATATATTTCAGTAGGACTTCCCTATATAGTCTTCTGTCATGCCCAAACACAAGAATAGTGGCGTAGGTCATATCCATCTGCAATGTGCCTTTCAGCTTCACGGCCCACGATCTTGAGAGCAACATGTCGAACTTTGCAGGTATGTCTACGATGAATATGTCCATGACCATGTTCTTGGTGGGGATTTGGGCCAACGATACGACCATGTCTTTGATTAGGCCCAAACATTTGAGTTTCCTTTAATCGAAAGAGAAAAGGTCTTTGTACGGTCTGGTGACCTCTTGTCCCAGCTCATCCATGACCACCTTTGGCATGAGATTATGTGATGCACCAGAATCAAGCATGGCAATATGCAAGTTCAGATCATGGATCTTCAGACTGACATAAAAAGGGGGAACGTCTTCCTCATCGCTCATCTCTTCGACGCGCAGACTAAAAAAAATGGCAGGGTGGTCATCTCGAACATTTAAAGTATCGGGGGCCCATCCTCTTTTCATCATATTTATGATTTGTTCCCGACACTCACCCTTTCTAATCAGCTCATTGAATGGGACGGAGATTTTGATTTTTTCCATTTTGTGTTCAAAATTGAAAGGGGGGTAGGCCTTCTCTACCTCTTTTCCGCTCATTTCCCGGCCTGTCTCCGGTGATTTTTGGGGTATTTCCTGCTTTGAATTCATCTTCTCATCTACATCCTTGGCTACGTTGTCCAGTCTCAATCGATTCATGGAGGGTGCGTCCGCTGTAGGCCCCTTCGCGGAGTCTGTTCGTTTCGGCTCGGTAGGTGCATCTTTACTTCGGAGGTTATACTTCTTCTGAAACTGCATGATATCATTCTGATAACCTTTCTTAAACTCCTCCATCTCCCAAGACGGTGCATCATCTGTTTCGAGTATCACGCCATCATCGATTTCTAGTGCGAAGTCTTCGTTTTGGCTCATATATCGATCGTGTTCGCTTTTTGTCAAGAACACGTGCGGGTTTTTNATCATCACAACAATGCATTTGGTCATCGAAAGATTGGTCAAAATCCTCCTCTGTGTAGTTGTTCTGGAAAGGGTGCCCCATCTGCTGGTCACATGGGTCCCGCTAATTTATTTGAGGAATCTGTCCCCTCCAGAGATTTTGATTTCTGGGTTGCTGGTCATTTTGTTCTCTCGTAGCAGGCCTGTTTCCCATGGACATTCGTTCCATCAACTTTTCCATGGTTTTCATAATCATATCAAACCTGTCGTCTGAGGACCGTGACATCGATGGTTGTGCGTCTCCCTGAGGTATTTTTTCGCCTCGATTGAACTTCAATTTGATTTTTCCTGACGCCATCATGTTCACTTCGACCTCGACAGCGTTACTCATTATGGAATCCAAGTTTTCTAACCTTCTTTCTCTCAGCAGTAGAGAAAATTCACTGTCGAACGAATCTGCATACTGCAGTTGCGCAACACAGGGCAAGAGTTTTACTTCGGCAGGTATGGAGTTGTACACTTTCAGAAATCGAGTCGAGAACTCTTGCACCGTTTCCTCCGGTGCTTTCTTCATGTTATTGTAGTGTGTCAACAACTGCAAAGAGTTCTTATTCCCCCCCTATTTATTTAGGAAGGATCTTTCGAATGTCGTGAAGTCCTGAATGATAGTGGGTGGGAGGGAATTGAACCACTTTCTTACGTCTCCCGAAATTCTTTGCGCAAAAAGCCTCATCTTTTCATCTGCGTAATCTACCTCCTCCAAGTTGACAAAGTCATTAAACCAGTCCAAGTGTTTCTCAACGTAATCATTTCCCTCAGCATCGTAAACTCTGATTCTTTGTCTATAATTCTGAGGTAAGTCATGTAACTGGGCTGGTAGGATGAGGGGGGCGAATCTAGTAGCCATAGCCCTAGGGGGATTCATATTTTGGGAGATGTTATTCATCACTAGGGCTTGAAATGTTTTTGGGTCAAAAATAGTCTCGTCCAAACTAGTCTTTGACTTAGACCTAAACAGTTTTTGTTCGAAAATGGCTTCAAACTCTAGGTCGTCAATGCTTTGCACGCCGTCTTTGGGCAAGGGAAAACGTCTGTCTAAGAAATAGAATGGGTACGACGCCTGCTCTCTAGCCTTTTGTAGAATCTTCTATGGATCGTATACGGGATCAGAGGGGTTTGGGTCAGGATTCAATCTGGTGTAAAAGGTCTTTGGAGCTAGGTTTCTTAAATAGTGCTACTTGGGGGGCCACTGGTTTGTTTGGACTAGAGTTGCCAGGATAAAGGTTTCAGCTGATATGGGTGTTTTTCCCTATGTTATCCTCAGGGGTCAAACTGCAATGTTTGTCGTTCTCCTAGGAAAATGTTTTTCAAATTCATCCCCGACAACGGTGCCATAATGTTAGCACTCCATAAATCTATTTGGTTGATGAACAGACAACGAAGGTAAATTTTTCAACCAACTTTGAGACCCGAAACTAGCCTTTCAGATCTGGAGAGGGCTCTCTCGAAAATGGCGCAGTCTCTGCGAGGGATATGGATTTATGAATGATGGCTAGATTTAAAACTAGTGATGAAATGCTTCTTGTTATATTGGTGCAGGTAAGTAAAATTCAGGCTATGGGGTCGGTTTGAGGAAGAGACGGAAAAAATGACTCAGTGACTGGATTCGATAAGAAAAGACTAGGTGAGCGACAACATTCAGTGTTAATCGTAAAGTGTGGCAGGAGAAAAACAAAGGGAGCAAGCTCAAGAGTGTCGCTGTGGACGAATTCAGAGTTAGCTCGAGAGGAAATCGCTTTGTCTAAGTGGCACGAACAAGGGGCGTAGTACAACGAATCCACAGGTTCGAAAATTCGTGCCAAAACAGATGATATGAGATATGGAATTAAAGATAATAGAAAAAAACATACGTAGAGAAAGAAACACAATACATCCAACTATCACAACTAGAATCTTTACATCAAAATAGAGGACCTTTGCATTAAGTTTCATCCAAAAAACACTCAGACTTCTTACAATAGAATTTGTTTCTTAAAATTTCCAACCAACCCTAGTTACATCGAAAAGATGAAATATATAAATGAGGGCATCGCTTGGGCTACCCTCTATTCTAACTGCTAACTCTAGAATAGGAAAAACCACGCCACATGCTCTAGAAACTCTTCGCATGGCACCATCCAAAAAATAAGCAATAATCATGTATGTCTGCTAGTAACCGTCTTCAGGTTTCGCCACGAGATCGGATTATCGGCCAGGATCCGACATAGGGAAAAAATGTGTCGTTCTGTCCCTCGATCAACTATCCTTACGAATAGGTGTCTACCCAAAACTGACTGTCTGCAATGTTGGTTTCGCCTTCTGTTACACGCCTATTTGCTGGGAGATGTGCATAGCAAATGGCTGCACGATTCCTGTGACCGTTATCAAAATGGTGAGATGTTTTCAGAGGACGTGTATCACTCAAAAATTGTCGTGAAGGACAACGTCACCTGTTAAGCTTTCTTTTCTTGTGCGAGGGAGAGAGCCACACAGACTTCTTGTTCAACTACCCCATCTTCTCCGGGATACTTTGTGTTCCCTTCTCCTACTATCCTTTGTGCTTCCCACAACTAGACAATAACGTTCTGAGCCTCCTTAAGCTATATTTTCAGCCACATCACGTTCCCTCTGTGACTCTGTGCAGCTGATGCCTCCGCAGTCTTTCTCGCTAGCTGCCGTTTTAATTCCCTATTTTCTTGATAAAGCTCAGAAATATTTAGCTTTGCCTGCTTCAGCTGCTGATATGGCATTTCCTTGTTTGTCCCAGTGGCTTCCACCTTCCCTGTTCTGATCCCACATTTTCGGCTTGATTTCCCGCCAAACTCTTGCTGAGTGACGTGCCTGAGTAGTCTTTCGGATTCCAGTCCAACGTGCAGTCCTTCTGAGATTAGAGCCTTCGTGACCTCCTTGTTCTTTCTCGGCTTGCCTCTTCTCTGAGGAAGTTGTTTTCCAGAGGCAAACGCTCCTGCCATCTCCCCTTTCTGTATGAATTTCTCTGTCTCGGTCATCTCACGTCTTAAAATGGTCTCTTCTGTAGGTGAAAAAATGGATCCTTCTAAGTTTCTGGGAATGGTGGCCGCAGGCGCGAAACAATTCCAATCTCTTTGAGGTTCAGACCTCGCAGTTCTGCCTCTCCGTGCACCCTTTTCTGTACTCTGAGAAAATGCCATGGAACAACCAAGGTGTAATTTACGCGCAAATGTTTTGAACAAATGTATCGAGGAACAACTCTGAACCAATTTGATTGGAAAAATAATAGTGCGACAAACAACTTAGGTCAAGTTCTACGACTGGAGAAACACGTCGAGCATATGAAAGTTATAGCGAATCAGCCCAGAGAGGAGAAAATGTTGGACATTAATGAATTTATGGCGACGAGAAGTTTCAATTCAACCCTCAGGTTGTTCATGGCAAATCCCCATGTGTGGAATGCAGGTGATACAATTTTTTGTACAAGCATAATACGAACCCTGCAATTCTTCATTCCTTTGGCCTTCATAATAAACCAATAATAACTGTGGCACTTGCTGATGCGACCTTTATTTAACCATTTGACTCGACAGGGGTACGTAGAAGCTGGTTTCTTAACAGGATTAGACATTTAGGAAAAGACAAGCCCGTACCACGTATATAGTTTTTGACTCTGACACCCTTTCCCATTTCCAAGGGCCAACCGACCATTTGTTGATTTCAACATCACAGTATTACGTACTTGACTTCACATGTTTGGGCACATGGATCACTACGTGACTCTAAATTGACTCTAAAAGGAAAGAAAGGTGGTGATGCTAACAACACACAATGACTCGATACGTGATTTCATGACGCACCTTTCGATTAGGCTTGTGTTCACAGGTAATGGTCACGTGGAGGAGGATAAAGGAGGAGCTATCATGTGTTAGGCCCCTATCAGGATTTCAGAGGTTGGGGAGAGTCGGGGTGACTCACATGTAGAATACTCGACATGTGAAGTCCCGAAATGACTTTTGGGTAGGCGGGCAGTCACACCCCTTGGCCGCGTGAGAGAAACTTGCATATGGTGCTTGTTTGCGTAGGCCGAGTTTCAGAAGGAGCTAATCTGGTCCGTAGATAAGAAGGGCACAGATTTGAATCATCGATTTTGGATGCTATCATCAATATCATGATATCGACGATCCCATAGCTTTGTGGGGAAAGGAGCTACGAGGATTTTAAGTTGTTGAGGGCAGACCACAATTCAAACCATGGTTTCTTCAATAGGACATGTGGAGGGGGTGAGAGCATTGTTGTGTACATTTTTATGCTTCTTTTCACTCTATAAACTATACTTTTGCCTCCAAAACTATCCATTTTGCCTCCATATCATTCCATATTTTCCATAAAAACAACTTATGCAAGGTACATTTATCATTCTTTAGCTTAAGAATTGAATTTTCGAATTTTTGGCATTAAAATTAAAAATTTATCAGAAATTACAGGATTTGACTAAATCCCGTAATTGCTCCTAGGTTCGTGTACTTGCAGGACAACTGGGCGAAATCTAAGACTTGGATCATGATCCTTGATGTACAAGGATGGATGATTACCTATTATCTTTGAGATCTAAGCTTTCCAGGTGTCTGGTCAATGCTGGTCAAATAGGGCCACTTCAGCAGAAAATACCCTGTTTTAGCATAAAATCATGGACAGTTTTAGATTTTCTTGGGATTTGTTCATATTTTATGGATCTGAAGGGGGTATTCGACCTTCCTAACATATTTTATTGCTCTGATCATGATCTTTAGGAGATTTATTAGCATTATTAGTTTCAAAACTCTTGTATAAATACTCTAAGACATAGACTAGTATGACACCCTTGATGTAAATGAAGAAACTTTGGAATTTGCAATCCTGAGATCAATTCTGCGTTTTTGTTCTTGATAATGTCTATGATACGATGATGTGAATGCCGTTGGAAGTTCCTTCTTAGCTGAGACGACTCAATTGTACAAGTGAAGCATTGGAGGGCCCCCTTTGCCAAACTAGTACACTCTTCCTTTATGTTATTTTCAAGTAATATCTATACATGTTTTAGATCATATCTTGCCGTAGATCAGTTTTATTCATATCTTTGTTGTACTTAGATGAATTCCATAGTTAAGTAATATGCTTAATGTTTCAAAGCCTTACTCATGTTGTGAATGATTTCTTGAATAAGAATTCAATGTGTGGTTTGCTTTCAAGCATAAGGATGATCATAAATGATTTTTGAGTTATTTACGCTTTCAATACTTTTTATTTAACAAGAATTGGTGAAGATTGCTAATGAATGAAAGAAAACAATGAATGCATCTCTTGAATAAGAGTTTTGTCTTTCTATCATTGATAAGC
>JASDQU010348920.1:2011-12281 GCA_032191745.1 Picea mariana
AGGAGAATCATAGTAAAGAAACTATAGCCGATTGAGCATTCCCTTTGTCCCAACCTTTAGCCATCCTTGTGCAAAGATAAGTATAGATCAAAGCAGTTGGAAGACAGTGGAAGAAGAGCCCAGGACCAGGATCAAGGAGAAGTAGCCGACTTTATCATTGTAAGGTATCATTGTGAAGTTAATAAAAGAATTGTTTTTCTCGTCCCGCCATATGAGATTGTCATTATTAGAATATTGATTGTATGATTGATTAAATCTCTAAACCGTCAGTTCATAGATCAAATGCATGTGGAGTTCTTTGTTTGTCTTTAGTGAATGTAGGTCAGTATTGGGAGGAGAGTTGCAGTCAAAGAACGACCAAGCGCGAAAAGGGATCGACATCAAACACGAAGAATAAGGTACGCCAACTTAATATCTTGAGCCTTGTATTTACATATGAGTAATGGGGGTCTAGGCATGGGATGATGGTAAAAAGTAAGAATCTTTAGGTCATTTCTACATGCATAATAAAACCCTTAGTGCTAGTCCGTAGGAGGGATTTCCCACCCACAATAGAATTGGCAACCATACTAGGGATCTCTGGGGTTTCTGGGAATGGTTTTCTTGGGTATTTTTAAGAACTGGCTTCATTTCTTGTTTTTAAAGTTTCTGCAAAAGTCTAAGCTAACAGAGATTATGGTCTTCCATAACAGTTATCTCTGTTTATTTGCTTGACTACATTTTTTTTTTGAGACCCACAAAGGTACACGCGGCATGTATAAGGTCTGCACGCATGTACCTGCGCCCTACCTTCTCACAGCCCGCGTGTACACGCTAGTTGAGGAAGTGTTAGTCGCGTGTATGATTCCAGAAAATTTATTTTAGAGAGGCAATCATCCTCTCCCCTGTCAGAAATAATCCTTCTCAGGGGTTTTCTGGAAGTCTTTCTAGTCTTTGTTGTTTGCAGTCTATAGCTTAGGTTTCACCTTAGATTGGTTTGTTATATGAAGTTTTCCTTGAATTGTTTTCTTTTTTCTGTTAAAGTAAGTATCTAAGTCTTCAAGAGATCCTGGTTCTCAGTACCATTAGTCTTTTCCTGGGTTGGATTGCTTGGCCTTTCATTTGTCTTAGAGTTTCAGAGATATATGCAGCCTGTATAAGGCCAACACGCGTGTACACGCGCCCTGACTTTACACAGCTTGCATGCACATGCTTGTTGTTGATCTGTCAACAGTGTGCCTGTGGAGAATTTTTTTTGAATGTGAGGCAATCATCCTTTCCTTTGACAAGAGTTATACCTCTCAGGTTTTTGGGTCTCTGTCATAGAGGTTAATAATTTAGGTTTGATCACAACAATAGCTTTCTTTTTCATTAAGAAGTTTTCCTCAAAAAAAATTTTTTATAGGGTTTTTAGACAAGTGTGAGAGTCCAATTTTAATTTTCTTGTATGTGATTTTTAAAGTGACTCTTTGCGATCTGCACTTAGGCCAGAAGTTTTCTTGGTTTTTACTTGTTAATATTTTTCCTTTTTGCTTTGTGAGCATTCAAAAGGAAAAAAAACTTGTATTTCTTTGTTTGGTTAAATAGTGTTGTTTTGCATTAGGAACCAGGGAAAAGTCTTTGCTTTCATAAGTTATTGACAGTTTACTTAGATCATAAGTAGCTCGTAGTTGAGCGAAATCCTGCTTTGAGTTTGTTGTTCAAATATCTTCGAAAATTTTTAGTTTGAAAAGTTGTTTAAGATTTGAGTCAAGAGAAGTTATTTTGTTTCCAGCTTTCTGTTTATTTTTCTTTCGTCTTTCAAACATCACTAGTTTCACTTTCATAACCTTTGACTTAAGACAAGCCATAAAAATTAATGGTAAATCTAAAATTCATTATACTGTTTATGTTTGTAGGGTCAACCAATTAGTTTAGGGTTAGGGCCTTGAATTAGGTTGGAGAGGAAACTCTTCAAGGCCATTAAATCAAACATTAGAGTCTGAGTTAGGGAGTGTCAAAGTCCAATATCATGAAAGTTATTCGGGACCCCCCTCTAACAGAGGGGCTAAACACAAAGTCACATGTAGAAAGGTAGCAGAGATAACCCCTCCAAAGTTGGACCAATCGTAGTGGAGAACACATATAGAGGGTTTGTCTTGGGATTCCGTCGATTCATTCGAGGTCCTCAGTTGTCTTCCAGACCACTTGACTTTGATACCCTTGATAGGTTTTGGGATCGATACCCTGCTCATTGTGGTCTACCTAACTTTCGACTATACCCGCCTGGTGATTGTTCGAATTGGCAACCTAGTTGCCTATATTTTTAGAGACACACACAGGTGATTGCGGGGGTATACCATGGTACCTAGAACAGAGACTGAGCCACGATTTGCAGAGTATACCTAGAGGGTGCTTCTGTGTTTGAGTTTCACTTGCATTGGTAAGTTGCTCTAGTGTTGGTTGTTGTAACTATTTTTCCAACTAGTTTAGTGTTTGCTTGTTTTATCTTGGAGGGACCTTTTTAGTGTGTGTTGTTTTTTGAATGAATAGAAAGCCCTAGTGTGTCTTTGATATTCTCACACAGTGGAGGATCACAAGCTCCATTGGTCACGAAGGCTTCTGGGCCTATCACCGGTTACACTGGAGCCACCTCTGCCACCACTAAGGCAAAAGCTAGACCAACAAGGGTCTTTTGGAGCGATAGGGTCACAAGAAATTGTACCCGACCCACATCCGGAGGAAACGACCGTTTTAGACTTTGGAGCGAAATCTCTTGGTCCATCCAAAACTCCAACCACTGATCTTTTGACACTCATCATCATACCGATTCACCCTTACGAGTGCCAGACAGTGTCGCATGCAACAATGGAAACAAATGTTGCCACTTTTTTTGGGAATTCTTCAATTCCCACTATGGTTGTCACCACAGGGTATTTTCCACCTCCTGACCCACCATCACCGGTCCGAGCCACCAAGGTATCGATCACCTCTACCTCAAACAATGGTCCAATCCCTTCTATGGTGGCGACGACCACTGCCCCTTTTACACCGAGTGCGACAGGCCCTCCGTTCTCATACGAGATGCCTAGCTCAGGTACAAGTCCTGTACTTTCCTACTCCACTTTACAGACTTTAGGTATGGGGGAAGGGAGCTCTAATGCTCCTTTGCAAGAACACATGCGGGGCACTTCAGCTCCTTTTAACGCTTTCCCTTAAAGGGTAGTTCATATACCTCCTTCGTCCCCTTCGCTCGGTGGCACCCACCAGCAATCTGTTGGGCCACCCACACACCATAGTTTATTTGGAGCAAGGAGTCAAGGACCACCTTATCATAATATGTCGGTTGGTTCAACATCATTTTCTTTGTTCGGTACATTTGGTAACAACACTTTCTCGACAGCTGCTTTCCCGACTGGGGGAAACCCCGGTTATGGACAACCTATTCCTATGCAGGGTACTATTCCTGCACAGGGGGCAAACCTAGGAAATTCTTCTGCATCAGGACCTTGGAATTCTTGGTAAGGATCAATTCCCTCATCAGGAATGTTGATCTGGGGCAATTATTTTCACAACCAATGGAACCCCGAACAAGGTACTATGCATATGCCCATGGGATCGGCATGGGGCGACCCTTCCCAAAGTCCTCCGAATGTAATGCACGCCCAACCATCTACGTCCTATTTTGGGAATCAGCTGATGATGTCTCCTCACACACAAAACCTGTACGCTGGTCATGGCCATGGTTTTTATCAGAACCCAAGCCAGCAATCGAACTTTTCCTAGCAACCTGGTGCCAGTCAAACTCCAGGTCCCTTTTTCCATGGTTATCAACAACAACCCAAACTACCTTTTCTGGAAACCTTGCATTTGCCAGACTTGACAAGGTTGTTGAATGACCATATCTGTCACGATCCGCATTGGCCCCCTATGCCGATGAAGTTTCCTTCGGACATACCAAAGTTCGAGGCCAAGCCTAATGAAGATCCAGGAGATCATGTGACTACTTTTCACCTTTGGTGCTCGTCTAATTCATTAAATGAAGACTCTGTACAGTTGCAGCGGTTTCAACGTACTCTCATTGGGAGTGTCACGAAATGGTACATTGAGCTCAACCGCTCAAGATACTCTTCCTTCAACGAATCGGTAATGGATTTCCTCAACCATTTCCAATTACCTGTGCGATACGACGCTGGCACAAAATTGCTGGCCAATTTCGCACAGACAAAAGCAGACCATATCTTTGATCACATCCGAGAATGGAGATGCCAGGAGAGTTTAATTAAGGTGCCAGTCCCACCAACATTCCTGCTTGAGTGGTTCCTTAAGTCTTTGGTCCCATAGTTATCCACAGACGTCATGACGTTGGGAGTGTTTTCCGAAGAAGATGACATCATGAGAGCTCAACAGCTTGAGCTAATCTACTCTCAGTCTGGTTTATTATACGAGATATTTCTATATGCGCCACACTCAATACTTGATAAAACCAGACAGAGAGTTGGACCACATGCCGATGGTATCGTGGGTTCAACACAAACAAAGCTCGCTGAACAACTGACGAAACAATTCCAACAATTGTCTATACATCACATAGCGGCTAACCAGACAATTATTTCGGCTGCCCCCCCTACCCAAACATTGGATGTACACAACGTGCAATTGAAAAATCAAAAGGCCACCCAACAGCCTGAAGGAAAGAAAAAACAACGAAAGAAGGGTAAGGGGGACAAGAAGCCTACTAATAATGCTGGCAGGGGCAACACTAAGAAACGAAAGGCGAGGTATCTGTGCAACCTGTGCGTGGAAGACCACCCAACCCACTAATGTCCTTGGCTTGCAAAGGCCCAAAAGTTTGTAACACAACAACAACCTGTCGTGTTAACCAATCCATTTCAACATGGGAAAAACTTAACCCAAGCCTCTACAAGCGCAGAAGGGGGCAGTCAAGAACCCTCTCTGTCTTCGAACAATCCCACATCCGCGAATGTGTATATGATGAAGGGTGATGCTTTTATATCGACTAGAGCACATGAATATAGTAAACCAAGAACTTCTGAGAAGGGCAAAGAAGTCGAACTCCCATCTATTCCTCTCTAGTTCAAGAAGACTTTGGGCAAAACAGTGACACACATCCCAAAAGGAGCGTTCAATAAATATTCTCACAACCCAAACACAAGGGCCGCCCAAAACTATTCTGTGGTGGAGGATTTTTCTCAAACCCCTTGTGCGATGTCCGCTTTGGAGGTCCTCCAAAGCTGGCCTTCCCAGAGGAAAGATTTGTTAGCCGCTTTAGGATCTACTTAGACTTGTAATCCAGGTACAATCATGATGGATACAATCGACTTAAAACCTCATATGCCTTACCACATAGCATTTCAGATAGTAGTGGATCACCCCACAAAAACCCTTACTCGAAACATTTTCCATACGGTGGTTGATGAGGGTGCCTCGACATGCGTTATGTCATTGGCGTGTTGGAAGGCCATTGGCCAGCCTGTTTTGTCTCCGTCACCTACTCTTCTCACTGCTTTCGACGGTCGTTCATTCCGACCACATGGTATCATTCCCTCTTTCCCCATGCAGTTAGGAGGGAAGACCGTGTGCGTCGAGGTAGAAGTAATCGACGCATCCCTCAACTACAATATTTTGTTAGGAAGGAGTTGGACTTATGCCATGCAAGCAATGGTTGCTACAATTTTTTGGGTCTTGTTGTTTCCACATGAGGACCATATTGTAACCATTGATCAATTGTCTTTCTCCAGACTTGACCCTTCATTGGGGGTATCCGTGGTCCCAATGATTGATAATCCCCAACTGAGCGTAGTCAACGTAGGGGTTGGTTTGTGCCCATATTTGATGGGTACCTTCGATTACCCGCCCCCTCAAGGCGATATCAAGTTTATATCCGACCACCATAAGGTTGAGATTTTCCAAGTTTCATCGTTTCAAACGACTTACTTCAACGATCCGTGGATACTTCCTTCCCCATCGGCCACGATGGAAGGGGCAGGACACCCTAACATGTCCATGCCCTTGTCCGCAGTCGAAGTAGCATACTCTTTAGTCCAGCAAGCTTCGGCCGACACATATCCAACTCCTGCATAAGAGTTAGATCCGATTCTAGAGCCTATTTGGGTTCAAGGCTCTCTCGTTGATACCGATTCATTAGACTTAGTCTTTCCCTCCGACGAAGTAATAATTGAAGCAATGACTAGTCACATCTCCATCACAGATCATACTTCCTCCCAGAGTTAAGAAAAATTGAAGCCATAGAATTCACCTTGACTATGACTAGAGATAGGTCTTGTCCTATTAATCCCTTAGCTACACATAAGGTTTATGCCGAGGGTAATATGGAAACTATTGTTGAAACCATACCGATTAATATCTCTAGAACCCCTGGCATCGTGGAGAATGTTTTTGTCAAAGTTGACTATTCCCCTGGAGAGAATCAAATCTACAAAGATCTATTTAAAGAATTTCACGATGTTTTTGCCTGGTCTTATGAGGAAATGCCAGGCATCGATCCAAAAATAGTCAAATGTGAAATCAAAACTTATCCGGATGCCAAGCCTATTCGGCATAAGCTTCATCCAGTTAATCCCAGGAAAGTAGCAACCATTAAAGTTGGTTGAGAAACTGCTAAAATCCAGTTTTATCGATCCTATCCATTTGACCCAATGGGTGTCAAATCCTGTGTCAGTCAATAAGAAACATGGCATGATTCGTGTATGTACGGACTTCCATGATTTGAACAAGGCCTGTCTAAAAGACAATTTTCCCACACCATTCATCGACCAAATAATTGATGAATGTGCAAGTTGCGAGGCCTTTTCTTTCATGGACGATTTTTAGAGATATAATCAAATACAAATCAAACCCGAAGACCACCACAAAATGACATTCATTTGTCCATGGGGTACATTCGCGTATCGTAAGATGCCTTTTGGTCTAAAAAATGTTGGAGCGACCTTTCAGTAGGCCATATCTTTTTCTTTCCATGATCTCAAGCATATAGTCGGGGCCTATTTAGATGATTTAGAATCTCGATCTCGCAAGAGAACAGATCATCCCACACACCTCCGACTTGTCTTTGAGCGATGTCGCTACTTCCAGATTTGCTTGAATCTAAACAAGTGCATCTTTTGCATAACATCAGGACGTTTGTTAGGTTTCATAGTGTCAACAACAGAGATCATGGTCGATCCTCTCAAGGTTGAGGCAATAGTTCATTTGCCTCCCCCACACACAATCTTTTAACTTCAAAGTCTCTAGGGCAAGGCGATTTTTTTAAGGCGTTTCATTACCAACTATGTCGAGATCACAAAGGGCTTTATGTTCTTACTGAAGAAAGACATTCCTTTTTACTGGGATGATGCCGCTCAACGCTCCTTCGAAGCGTTGAAACATGCCCTCACAACTGCCCCTCTGCTTCGACCACCCAATTATAACAAAGATTTCTTATTATACTTGGCTGCAGCAGATTCAACCATCAACATGGTCTTAGTTCAGGAAGATGATTTGTTCTCAGAATATGTGATCTATTACCTAAGCCGAGGCCTAGTCGGACTGGAACTCAATTATTCTCATATCGAAAAACTTGTGTTAGCAACAGTCCATGCTGTTTAACGGTTGCGTCATTATGTTTTGTTTCGCAAGACCACCGTCATTGTCATTGTGAATCCATTTCAATATGTGTTGACACGATGGGTAATAGGTGGAAAGATTAGTAGATGGATAGTCGTCCTCTAGGAATTCGACTTAGATTTCGTTTCAGCAAAATCCAAAAAGTCACTGGTCTTCACAAAACTTATTTCGGAACTTCTGGTTGAGTCAAGTGATGTTATGCCCGAAGAGTCGCCTATCAGAGGAGATATGTTTTTGATCGCATCTTCAGATCCCTGGTACAAAGATATACTTATCTATCTCTGGACTTTGAAGTGCCCCATCTCTGCTTCTCATGATGAGCATCGTCGTATACGCCATCAGACCAAGAATTATCTCATACTCGATGATACGTTGTATCGAAGAGGTGTAGGCTGCATCCTGTGTCGATGTCTCACTCACGAAGAAGCAGTTATTGTGCTTAACGATTGCCATACCGGAGCATGTGGCGGTCATTTGTCTGGGTTGGCAACAACCCAAAATATTTTACAAGCGGGTTACTTCTGGCCGACACTAGTCAAATATTGTATCGAATCGGTCAAGAAGTGCCACTTGTGTCAGATCTTCTCTTGGAAGATGAGGGCACATCCCACTCCCATGTTTCCTATCATCACAATTGGTCCCTTCACCAAGTGGGGGATTGATTACACTACATGCAACCCTCCTTCAGCTAGGGGGCACTGTTATATCATTGTATCCGTAGACTACTTCACGAAGTGGGTCGAAGCTATGCCAACGTTTAAAGATGATGGGGAGACTGCAACTCTCTTTTTATTCAACCAAATAATAACAAGGTTTGGCATCCCGAGAGATATTGTCACTGACCATGGCAGTCATTTTCAGAACCAGATGATGAACGAGTTAGCATCAAATCTTGGGTTGCGGCAAGAACATTAGTCACCCTACTACCCCCAAGAAAATGGTTAGGTGGAAGCTGCAAATAAATCTCTTAAGACCATCCTACAGTGAACGATCAACTCAACCAAGTCAAATTGGTATTTGATGTTATACTCGACATTATGGTCTTACCGAACATCTGTTAAGACTGCAACCGATTTCTCACCTTTTCAACTCGTTTAAGGTATGGAAGCAGTCTTTCCTATAGAATGTCAGATCCCGTCCCTAAAATTGGCAGTACAGTTATTGCCAGACACTTCTCCACTTGAAGAACGATTATTATTCCTTGAGCAACGTCGTGATGCGGCCCTGGCCAACAAGGCTCACAAACATAAAGTCAAGTGTCAGTATGATCAGTCCATTCATCCTTAGGTTTTCTCTGAAGGTGACCTTGTCCTAGTCTATTACCAAGATAAGGACCCCCTGGGGGTAGGAAAATTCAAACCCATGTGTTTCGAACCTTTCATCATAAAAGAGGTTCTAAAAAAGGGAGCTTATCGTCTGGTTGACTTTGAGGGAAATGCTTTGGCAGAGCCTAGAAATGGGCTCTACCTCAAGAATTATTACTCATAGGTAGGTCACCTTGGGTAACGTTTTGTACCATATGTATAGTCTTTGTACTATTACTTTCTATTTTATTTTAGTATTATGGACGTGTCGTTTTTGATGTTATCTTTTGTCACTGTGGAAGATGTCAAGTGAGTCAGAGGTGTTCATTGGGTACGCAGATGGTGCTAGTCAGCACACTCGGAGGCTTGCCTCCACAGCTTGGGTAATTTTTACACCTCGAGGCCAGCTATTATCTTCCGGAGGTATTTGCTTAGGTGACACAAAAAACAATGTCACCGAGTACAGTGCAGTTATTGAGTTGCTACGTGACGCCCTATCATTTGGTATCTCTCATCTTCGGGTCTATTTAGACTCTTAGCTGGTGGTGTCTCAGTTAAATAGAGTCTACCGTGTTCATGATTCGATTTTACACCGACGATTCTTTAGGGTACGTCTCTTAGAACGAAGCTTTGATGATATTACCTATTTTCATGTTCCTAGGAGATTAAACCAAGTTACAGATACTCTAGCTAATCAAATTTTAGACTGGCATCTCGCACACATATAAAAAGACATGCACATAAACATGTAAATACATTTTTAAAAGCAAATATGATCCATAAGACACAAAAAGACATAAAAATACATATATAATATCATAAGCACCAGCGTACATAGGTGGACACAAGCGCCTAAAAAATATGACCAGTAACGAGTCATGGGACTTATGCCCTCAAAAAATATATACAAGTGGAGCTATCAAATTCTAGACTAACTAAGTTCAGGGCCTGTGGGCCCTATTGTAATAGTCAACAACATTTGCTAAATGCTGAAACAGTCGGACCCATGTCCGTGGTGCCCCCACTACATAAGGTTGCATGGATGGTGGAAGATACTCAATCTCTACCATAGGGATGGTGCGAGTGAACGAGGTAAAATTTCTCTCAACTCGTCTCAAAACCCTCTTAGCCTCACCGGCTGGAAGCTCTCCTGCTACTGCTGGTCCCCCTGCGATAGCAGGTGCGACCCCCGGTCGAGGATGACGTCTGTTACTAGCATAATTCGAAGGTCGTTAGGGTCCCACATCTGAACACAATAGACACGTATCTGTCAAATACTCTGGTATAAAAAAATGATAAAAAAAAACAAAACAAAACAAAATAAAAACAAAAACACCATAAAAATGATATATGTTTCAAAA
>JASDQU010348922.1:0-11438 GCA_032191745.1 Picea mariana
GGTTGTAGCCGGAGAACATAGGGGTTGTAGCCTCCTTCTAGTTGTAGCCAGAGAATTGGGGAGTTGGATCTTCCCTCAGGTTGTAGCCTGAGAAACTAGGGGGTTGTAGCCTCCTTCTGGTTGTAGCCAGAGAATTGGGGAGTTGGAGCTTCCCTCAGGTTGTAGCCTAAGAAACTAGGGGGTTGGAGCCTCCTTCCAATTGCAGCTGGAAAACAAAGGAAGTTGGCGCTTCCAATGAATGTAATTCTTCAAGACATATAAGAAAAATCATTCCGTGGTTTTCTCCCGATTTGGGTTTCCACGTAAAACACTGGTGTACTGTGTATGTGTATGATTGTTCATTGCTTATTTACTCTGCAGTTATTGGATAATAATGATTCANAGGGGTTGTAGCCTCCTTCTAGTTGTAGCCAGAGAATTGGGGAGTTGGATCTTCCCTCAGGTTGTAGCCTAAGAAACTAGGGGGTTGGAGCCTCCTTCCAGTTGCAGCTAGAAAACAAAGGAAGTTGGTGCTTCCAATGAATGCAATTTTTCAAGACATATAAGAAAGAGCATTCTGTGGTTTTCTCCCGATTTGGGTTTCCACGTAAAATATTGGTGTACTGTGTATGTGTATGTTTTTTCATTTGTTCATTGCTTATTTACTCTATAGTTATTGGATGATACTGCTTCATTGATATAACACTTGTATTATATGGTTAAAAAGGATTAAATTGCTCTATTACTAATTCACCCCCCCTCTCGGTAATCCAACAGGCTGTGTAAGAATGTACTCCATATTGTAGATTATTCTTATGTATGATGGTTGCATTATTATTTATGTTCTTCATGGAATATTTGTCTAAATTCATGGGTGTAGAACTGTAAATGATTGTTTAAATGGTAGACTACTCTATGTTACAGTTGTTTATTCATGTTCTTGTCTTTGCTATGTGTGAACTATTCCCGGGACCTCAATAGGGGCATGGTTGGTTCTATGTTTACTTTCTGGTTACCTTAATTTTACCTGAATGCATGCATATTATATTATCTTCATTTCATTATTTATCTTAGAAAACCTTCATCCGTGGTCCGGGCCGCAACCGGTAAAACCAAATCCAGAAATGGTTACTAGACCAGAATCTGGATGGGTTCCCTATTCCAAATGGTGGGAAGTTTGATTGGGACTTCTTATCGGGGGTAACCCCTACTGTTGACAAAGGGATATTTCTCCCATATCAACAACTTGGTAATATTTTTGTCACCCAATCATTGCCTAGTCATTGCCCAGTCACTACCTCGTCAACCTCTGAATGCCTAACACGTCATGTCCATGTGTCGCTCGAGGGTAGGTATGTTTCACTCCTACATGTCACCTAGGGATATGACCATGTCACTAACACATGTCCCAATGTGGTAGGTGCATGAAAAGGGGGAATAAACTTAGGATAAGAAATAATATTAAAAAATTAAATGTACGGTTTGTGGAGTTATGGGAATGCAGACGTAAAGGAGATATGTGAGGAAGTAAAAAACAGTAAAATGACTAAGTATGAGGTGAAAATTAAAAAAAGGGAATGGAAAGTGCATTGTGGTAAAGGAAGGATTGTGGGTCTGTGGGCATGCGGCAGTGGAGACATGGGAAAAAGGTAAATAGGATAACTAGTTGTCATGCATCCGCATTTCAAGAAAATGACTAAGTATGAAAAGGGTAAAGAGTGGATTTTGGAGTACGTGGAGGTAAGTGGTGAAAATTGAGGGTAGAGTGATTGTGGGTCTATAGACCTAGGGATATGCAGTTCTAGGACATGTGCTCCCACATTGCTTGGAAAGAAGACTAAGTGTAAGAAGAGTAAAACGTGGTAATTCATGAAAAATGACTAAGTGTTGAGGAGGTAAGTAGTAGGGTTACGTGAGTCATAGAGTTACATAAAAATAAGAAATTGGAAATGAAATATGAAATCTAGAAAAAGGAGAATGTAAATGAATTACGAAAATGCACTGAAAAAAGGAAATGAATTATGAGAAAATGAAAATGAATTATGAAAATGAACTTAGAAATTGTGAAAATATTAAAAATGGGAATATAAAAAATGGAAAATGGAAATATGAAAAATGGGAAATGGGAAAACGAAATAAGAAAAGTAAAATGGAAAATGAATTATTAAAATAATAATGAAAATGAATAAGTGGACATGGAAAATGGAAATGAATTATGAAAATGAATGTGGAAATGAATCATGCAAATGACTAAGTGGTGGGTATTATGAAAATTAACTAAGTGGATAATGAAAATGAAAATGGGTTAAGCATGGAAATGGTTAAATGTGGAAATGGTTAAGTATGGAGAATAGTGAGGAAGGAGAGTACAGAGGAAATAAAGAAAAAGGGCTAAGTATAAAGTGTGGAAAGCAGAGAATGAGGGAAATGAAAAAATGGCCAAGTATGGGGCAAGAGAATGTGGGAAAAATGGGATATCTTGGGCATATGAGCTCTGTTTGGATTCTGTAAAGTGATGAACAGAGCTGAGACATAGGGCTATTTAGTGAGAAGATAAAACTGAACAATATCCTTCTTTAAATATCTTTTTTTTTCTTTCTCTTTTTTTACAAAAAGAAACCAACTCTATTAGTCTTTCATTATGTTGAACTAGAGAACTAAAGCTCATTGGAAACTTGTTGGTTCTTCACGATCAACAATTGAATATTCTTTAGAAATTTTCAAGTTAGAAAAAAAATTGGTCTCTATTTCAAAGAAAAATAGGTTCACATTTTTACCCCAATCACTTAGTTGATGGCTGGCATGAAAAAACATCAACAATATCAAAGGATGTCAATTCTTCAAATTCCAACTCATTAATGATAGGAAATTATGCAATACAAAGCCTTTCTTTGCGATGAAAAGCGGTCAACTCCAATTAATATGTGGCAAATCCTTTCTTCGAGATGAAAAGTGGCCAACTTCAATTAATATGTGGCATTCTTTGTTAGGAACCTAACCCCTCACATAGGTAGAATAATATGTTTCGATGTAATAAAGGTCAATATTAATAAGGCCTAGCAATAAGGAAGAATAAGTCCAATGTAAGAAGACCTTCTAGAAGCTTCCGCTTCTAGAAGGATATTCCTCTAGATGGTTCTTTTGATAGACATATTTAGTATAAATAGGAGTCGAGGGTATGAAAACTTTTTCCTTGGATATTATTGTAAAAGAGCTCTACTTGACTAGAGGTTGCCCCCTCGAAGAGGCAAGTGAACATTTCTCTTAGTAATCAAAGTGATCTTTCTAGTGTTATTCTGGTATCGTTTTGGTATTATTGTGGTGTTGTTCTGATTATATTTTTTCTCATTTGCCATTTCTAGCATTTTATTTCTGTTATGTATACTTTTTATATCTGAAATATTACAACTGGTATCAGAGAAATTTCCTCGACAAAAATTTGTGGGTTAATTTTTTTTTCCAGGGTAGAGACATATTCTGACGTCTTTAAGCTACAAATATTTTTCATTACGCGCATAAACCTAGATTCATAGACACATGAAATACAAGTCATACTTAAGCGCGCATCTATTGGCCACCCTTGTAACCCCTGTCGGTACCCCTTCGAGTGGTAACACATCAGACAACACATGTATACAGATCGGCCTAAATTTTATGAAGCTCTCTTTAGATAAACCGATCGGTCGCCTGACTGCTATAGTGCCACCGAGAAAAACACTCAGGAAGATACTCTCTAGTATCTGGGTAGTCGGTAGTACGACTAAGGGCACGATCTAGCCTCCTTAGTTGGTTCCCTGAGATATTGGGCCGATTACTACTGTTGGACCTCACACGTATATCATAGAGCTATAGCATAGGGAAAACCCTTGTTTGTAGAACCCTTGAATACCTAACCTTTGGGGATGGAAACAAAAAACAACACAGACAATATCTATTGCCGCACAATTGTGTCTCCTTCATTCAAGTTGCCAAATCACTACAAATTTCTTCCTGATCACTCATTTGGGAATTTCATCACTGCAATATTCTTCAGATCGGAGTATATATCTGCAGGTGTAAAAAAAAAAAAAGTCTTCACTGCACCATTATTTGAGACCTATTCCATTGGATTTCTCTCTTCTCCCTTATCACATTCATACCTATCATTTTTCAGCAAATGTTTTAACCCCACCCACCCCTTTTCGGTTCCCTCATCATCATGGCCCATACCCGTAGCCAAGACTTGGAAGTTTGCTTCAATACCTTGCAATATAATTTCACAGATTCCCAACAAGAAGTGAGACATTTCAGTGCCAATATTTCCACCATCAATAAAAACATGCATTCCTCCATTGTTGCCTCAATCAAGGAACTCAAACAAGACCTCAAACAAGACATTACTACCCAGCTTGAATATGTCGCTACGATGATCTGCACCAAGCTGCATATCCCTACAGATCCTCCCTTATCTGACCCACCTTTGCATACCGAAGATGAAACTTCCTCTCATTCCCATAATTTTCAGCCCCATGACTTTCAACGTGATTGTTGGTTTACTCTTCTTCTACTCTTTTTGAGTTTATTGACCCAGGGTTCATGTCTATTCGGGTTTCCAACAAAGCCTCTAAAACTACCGTCCCTCCTTGTAAACCAGAAGGCAACACAACACACAGAATGTGTTGTGCAGTCTCATCCGAGATAGATTTAATGGGTGGTTGTAAGACTCATGTGTTTACAACCTAGGATTGAACGTGAGATATGAGAATGGAATATTGAACCATTATTATAACTTGTAACCAAAATAAAAATATTCATACATTTGTCACATAACACATATGTTATCGTGGTTCACCCCCTCCTGGGCTACATCCACAAAGATTTGGCTCTCATCTTTTTTATTATAGTATTTCCGCATCTACGACATCGTGTTCCTTACAATCCTTCACATTTGGGTAAGATCCATATGAGGCAGACTAGATTCACACCAGGCTCCCCAACCTGCGATCTAACCCTCAAGATCTACCCTCCTTCATCTTCTCTAGCTCGACAACTTATACAAAATAGATCATACAGCAAAATATGACATATCATCTCACTACAATGCTTCTTGCTATAACAACGACTAGTCTTTCTGATAACCAAAAACCCAACAATACCTAAGTATATATCGGAACCCCCTTATGATACCTAAGTATATATATTTATACAATTCTGTCTCTTCATCCATTTACAATACATTACCAAAACCCTAACCCTACCTTTGTTAGGTCTTCCTTGCATGGCACGTGTGTTGTGCTTCCTTCCAACTGTCATTTTCCTTGTGCACACTTTCTTGCATGTGGGCGTGCTGTGATTCCTTCCAACTGTCACTTTCCTTGTGCACACTTTCTTTCCCAAAAATTCCTTACTTTTTCGCTTCAACCTGCTTCCAACAGGCCCCCAACACTGACATGTGGCTCATCTAGAGCCACCTAACCTTTGTGTGCTTCCTCGATCTCCTTGGTGATCGCCTGAAACTTTTCCTTGAGCTCTGTTGCATGTGTTTGTGCCTACATAGTCTTCTTCTTAAGTGTGTCCACTATCTGGACTGCAACTTCATCACTGACCAATTCTATGTATTCTTCCCGAGTCTGTGCTATATTTGTCTTGGCTTCCTCTACTTGTGCTAGGATGTTTTCTACCCGCTCTTGCAGCGGTTCCATTTGAGCCTGTCACTCTTATTTTTGTGTTTGCGCAGTGGTGAGTTCTGCCTGTAGTTTCTTCATGTCCTGTGCCCCTTTGACGCACTCTGTGATAGCCATTGTCTTGTGCCTCTTCTTGAGGTCTTGGATCACTACATTGATCATTTATTCTTCCTTGTCCCATATTTGGACCTACTGATCCTCCTCTAACTTTGTCCAAAGCTGAGTTGCTTGATCAAACAAGTCAGATGTAGTGCGGACTTGTTGTTCTATCTCCTACAATTGCGCTACTGCCTCGTGCTTCCTTTTCTCCTTCACTGTTGGTGGAGTAGTGGGTGTGAGATATTCTCAGATATTCTCGATCTCCTTCTAGTATTGATCAATTTCCTATGCAATCTAATCAATCTGTTCTACTGCTGTGATTTTCTCCCCATGCCCAGACTTTGGAATCTTCTTGTAAGTTCCCGCCACTTTCTGCTCCAATCCTTTCTTGCGCTCCTTTTCCTCTTGGGTATCGAACTTATCTTTCTCATAGACTATTTCCGACGCATCCCTCTTCTTTGTTTCCTACTGCAATTCGACTAATTTTTTACGTGTGCGAGACTATACCTTGTGGTTTATGCTAACCTACAACTTGTGTAGTTCCCTAGATGGCATTCGTGTCAACACCAGTTGGGTTTGAGCTAAGTCTTTTAGGGGTTTCTGCCTCATGATCTCTTCCATGTGCAGCATGTTGGGTGTGATGTGGAATGTTGCATTTGACTGCAGTATTTTATGGACTGAATCTCATTCTTCTTTGTCCACTCTTTCCTCTGTCTGTGGTGTTAATGGTTATGTTCCCCTGTTGCTACATTCTATCTATACTTCCCTGATTTTCTTGAGGAACTGTCGCATGTCTACTAGCTCCTCTTGAATCCTAACCCTATGGTGCATAGCATGGTCAAAGTCCTTGGCTAGACCATCCTGGACCATTTGGGCTATCATTTCTCCATCGTTGTCCGTGATCGTATATTTTGGAGGTGTTCTTTGGGCCTTCGTTTTCTTGCGCACTCCTCCTGTCTGCGTGGTTGGCCTCTTATTTCCCCCTGGTTCCTGTGAGTTGGGATTTGGTGCAGTCCCTTGCATGGCCTCAGGCTGTTTTTTCTGCACTTGAGCCGACTGTGTAGTGTTCCTTTTCCCCTTATGGGTCCCTGCCTTATTTGTCCTGTCGTCTATTTGGTTCGTCTTTTTCTGGCCCGTCCTCCGTTTCTTGGGCACTTGGACTTCCTGAGGCTAGGTTCCCTCCTTCCCTACCTCTTCTTTTGTTGTCCTTTTAGCAAGTCCTGGGTGAGGACTGGAATATTCCACTCATCGTGCCATTCGTTGATGACCATGTCGATGTCACCCTCTGTGATACAATAGCGCATTTGTAGCCATTGTTTATCGGGATCCTTCCGCACCTGTATCCATATCGCATTTCATGTGGCCTTTGTTATCACTGGAAGTCACCTCTGGATTGTGGCATAGGTAAGCCTAGTATCCATCAATTTGTATGTCACAATGAATAAATTTAAGGGTGGTCTAATTGACGCAGTCTCAGGATAATATCGCTTTAACTCAGAAAACTGGTCTGGTATGCATACGCAGATGAGGTATTGATCTAACTTCATTCATTAAGTTGTAGTAAAGTTGAGTAGGGGGGAGAACTTGAGGAGAGTGAAGAGGTCTGCTATGGACATCCAATCTTCCAACAGCCTAAGGAGGAAAAAATCAGAAGACAAGATCCTCTTGGTTCATAGTTTTAAGGAACTGAATGAGATTATCATTGAACTACAATCAAACAAACATCACAATTCAATAACAATAACCCAAATGGATCATCCATGCCTGATTCATTTAGTGTTGGAAGGAATAGACAACATAAGAGACTGATTAAAACTGGTCGCGATGTCACTGTTATCAAACCTACATCACAAAAACATAACTACCCTCGACTAGATCATCCATTCCAGTGTTCTAACATAGTTGTTTACAGAGATATGAAAGGAAGTTGACTTACATTGAACAAGAAGTATCAAAGATAGATACATAACTAGAAGAACCAGAGTTTCATTAAAACTTTACAATGCGAGAGCCTAGCTCAACCATCGACCATAACAAAATATCAAAACCAAGTATTTATACTCAGAAAAATTCGTCACCATGAGAGATGTGACCTGGCTATTACATTCAAAACTTTGTGTCTGCATCTTCTTATGTCAGTCTGCACTTGCATTCTTCTGTCGAACGCAATCTCAGATCAGTATGGGATTTGCAGGAAAATCCGTTGACAAGGGAACTTTCAACTGACACTCTGCCTACATGGTCGTCTTTCCATGATTTTCATTTATGGGGTGAAATGTTGATCTGTTTCTACCTGTCCCCTACCTTCATACACCCATACATTGGATAAAATGCATATGGTGGGTTTTTAAACCCCTTTTCTTGCATTTTCTTCGCCCAAGGGCCAAATCCTTAGGGAAAGCACCCCCCTTACAATTATATGTGATAACATCCTTGAAGTTGGTGATGTCCCGAAACCACACGACAGCCTCTGGTGTCATCCTCCACATGTTGCAGATGGCTTCTTGCAAGTCACGTAGGTATCCTTCAAATATGGACCCATTCATCCTTTTGTGCTTATCATTCAACGTGGATTTTAGCAGTAAGTATCTCGCTCCCTAGTTCGGCTTGGGTCTAGTACAAAAAGTTACATACCTTGGTTCTCTCCATCTCATAAAGGCTATTAACATGATTAGTCATGAATAGTGAAACTCTGTTCCTAGATCCTATGAAACCTTGCAGTCATCTAGGAATAAGTTCAAGAGATAGGGTCCCCAGCTCACTGTGGTGCCCTCGGTGCATTGAGATGCAACTGTGACAACCCCAGCTAGACGTTCCTCTCTGCAGCATTTTCTCAGCAGCTTACAGGCTAAGATTTTTGCGCCCATTTGTGTGGCAACATCATTGATCCTCTTGAGAATAATTCCTCGTGTCCCTGTCGGTGCCATACTTATTACTCATCTCTTCCGCTAGTGCTATCTCCCTAGATTTTTCGTCCAAAAACTGTGCGGGATCCATGCCCCGAGATGGAAACCCTGTTATGCTCACAATAAACTCTACGTCTATTGAAACGAGCTTGTCCAACCAGATGTCTCCACCATGTGTGACTGCTAACAGTTGTTTGACACACACACATGCATACTGACCTCTGCCAAAATGTGGTAGATACAACATACCTAAGATTATTGTTTTCCCCAACCCTTTTTCCTAATGGAGTGGCTGATCAATCGGTTCCCCAACCGAATTTTTGCCCACCATCTCCATGTACACTCTCTTTGCAAATTTCGGAAACTTGTCGGCATCTGCTACATCGTGGTTCGAGTATTTTAGCTTGTTAATATGACCCAGCAAGTCTAGTCCCACTCGTAGCCCATATGGTATACAGGGTAGAATGATTGATGCGATTGGTTGCTTACGAGGTGACCTAGGTACCTGCTGCTTATCTTTCTTTAGCGGTCGTGGCTGGCATGAGGTTCCAGTGGCTTTCGGTTATGTTTCAGCCTACCATTATTTTAGTGTCCCCAAGGCCGAGCCCCGTTGTAAACCATGTTCTGAAAGGAATTGTGATTATGTTTTATAGGCTGGTGAGCCAAGTTCTTATAAGCTGGAGGCTTATGTGTTTGTTAGGCCAGGGAGACTAAGTGTTGAAGGCGAGGAGCCTGTTGTTGTATATGTAATCATGCAGAACAATTAATAAAATATAAACACCGCCAGGTGCAGACCGACCACGATGAATGAGTGAAGGGGGACTGAGCATCCACAGAGTGGGAAAGGAATTAGGGGCTGGAGGGTGGGAAAGGGGCTAAGTGTTGAGCCTGGGGGATAAGCCTAGGGGGCTTAAGCCTGGGAATAATATCTTAATATTATCCCAAAAAGACATGTGCATTCTATGTTTTATCCTAAGTTTTGGCAAGGGAGGACGTATAAGGGTGATGCGTGCTCGTGGAACACATGCAGTTCCATGGGTGACAAGTGTCAACCCTGACACATGCGAATAAACGGTCAGGGTGAGACATGAGAAGGGTTCCTCCTCCTCCATTCTCCTGATTGTCTGAACGCGTAAGGAGTCTGGGGGTAGTACGACCAACCTGACTCCTGTAGAGAACTTTGGGGCGTCCCTGTGATTTGAAAAGTCTATGTCTGGCTCTGAGAAAACCGATGTGTGCATTCCCTGTTCCAACGCCGTGACTGTGACACCATTCTGTGATTGTTGAACTAGTGGTGATTGAGCCTATGTATGTTTTTCCCATGGGATTGTTGAGGCCATGCAGTACTAGACTGTGTGTGGCTGGTTGGCCTGTGAGCAACTCCCTCTAGGTGAGAGAGTGCGCAGAGAAGGAGAGAACTCCTGGAAGGAACCTTGTAGCTTCCATAGAGCCCGGAGACTTCTGGTCCGGCCTGTTCTTGTAACCCAAGGCAAGCGAGATTAGCAGCCGAAGGACTGTCTAGGTGACAGAGAAGGTGTATTCTCCTGGGGTGGAAAAGGCATGTGGGGAAAGAGGGTCTGTGGACAGTGAGCGTGGGAGGTTCCTAGGAGAGAATCCCTTCTTTATGGTTGTGAGTGCTTTCTCTGTAACCTCAGCCTAGCCTAGGATTCCTTGTCTTGGGGTGGAGCTTAGTCCCAGCTTAGGGGTGACCCACTGCTGAGCTGATGAGCAGTGTGGTCTAAGGCTGGGAGGTTCGTGGAAGGCCTGCACTTGGTTGGTGGATTCTACCACTGTTAAAAGATAAGTATTTGTTTATGTTTTAATCATGTTTTGCATGACTCTACTGCTTATGTTATCATGAATTCCGATGTGTATATGAATTAGTATGAAATGCTATTGATTGATAATTATGGTCGTAACTCGTATGAATACTCTGTGTTGAATGTATTTAATTTGTTTTAAATGCATGCAATTAATTATGAATGAGAACGTGTTATTCTGCGTAGTAACACCTACACGGTAGCCAGTGAAAGGGGTGTTACAGTTTGGTATCAGAGCCAAGGTTTCGACACTGAGCCTAGATGGGCCAGTGGAGCGGTCCTTGGACCAAGAATGTGAAGGGAAATTGGGTCTAGAGGACCAATTTCGGACCCTGGTTTGCTCCAAAATGTCAAGGAGTTACTTGACGAGTTTTTAAAGATCAGGAGGTATAGAGGCGTTATGAAACCGCAGCCAGTGGGGTATGAGTCCACAGGAGAGAGGACTCCACACTGGTGGTGTAGGAGCTCTAGGATCTGTTCGGGAGGGAAGGTGAGCCCTCGTGACCGTTAGATCTGGAAAGTGTGCACAGGGTTTAAAGCCCTTTGGATATTGCACAGGAGTGTGGAAATCGCAATACACGAAATCCCGAATTAGTCAGGACCATCCATCTCGAACGGACAGGTGGAGATAATAAAGAGCCCGTCGGCATTTTTCATGTCAAAATATCGGGATTCAGGAGGACGAGAAGGAAACGGCATCTGACTTCGTGAAACCGTGAAAGGACGAAGACCGTCCATCTGTAGGGGACACGTGGTGAAGGTCCAAGCTATCAGGGAAAGTCCCTATAGAAAAGTCAAACTGGCGCATCAAGGTTCAGCGTTTCGCAAGTCCGGGAGTCAAAAATTTTAAGTTTAATTCACCTTGTCGATCCCTGACTTTCATGAGCTTTCGGCTATCAACTCGGCAAGCCTTGTCCTCTCTTTGCAATCCCTCAATTATTTTCATTATGTGTCCTTCCTTATCCTTCTCT
>JASDQU010348925.1:2215-12281 GCA_032191745.1 Picea mariana
ATTTTGATCCAGTTGGAAAAGGTGGGTTTCCACTGATATTCACCTGTATCAATCCTCCCTCCTTAGGAAGAAATGGTCTCCATTGCATTGAGTGTCTGGCGAAGAGGGAAAAACGTTTGTTGAATCTACATCTTGATGAGCTTCTTTCCTTGTTGGAGAAGTTGCGCTGCTTAGCTTGTTGAAGGTTGTCACAAACATGTGGTTGGAAGGTTTGGACCTTTTTAACTAGTTTGGATACATGAGATGCCTATGTGTAGAAGGAATCTTTAAACTTTGCCAGAATATTGTCGACCTGCTTCTGTTGGATAGAAGGTGCTTGGGATGAGGCTATAGTGGTTGCAGTATCATTTTGTTCACCTTTTGAACAGATTGTGAAGAAGCTGATTTTGTAGTATGAGATACTACCTTGTGGAACTTTTTAGGTGGAATAGTAGTCGAAACTACCTTTGGTATTCTGTAGATATTACCCCCTAGAGAAACAATGACACTGCGGGGTCAGGACTCATACACATAAATCCAGTGGGGAAACATCACATAATACCTCATCCTTGAAGGGATGGATGTCGTATGAGAATCGACACTATTGGTTGACACGAAGATATCATCCCTAGTGAAGCCACCCGATATTGTATGGTTGTGGGTGTGGTGTTGTCGACAATCCCAACTGTTTGATGACCTCTACTGAGATGAGGTTCTTCTGGATTTCGCTATCAACAATAAAATGCAGTGGGGTCCCCTTCACCCACATCTGTGAATGAAAAATGTTCTTCACCTCTTCAAGATTTGTTGGTTCTTCTGGTTGAATTGCTACAGTTGCGACAATAGTAGTGGGGTCTGTGTCGATGATCTATCTTTTACCAGTATTTTCAAAATTATATTCTGAATCAGGGTTTGGATCCTTATCTTTGATATCATCCACCAATGACTGTTTTGAGCGACATTCCTCGATGTTGTGCTAGGGATTTTTGTGGAAATCGCACCATTTTCCAGTGTCCTTCTTTGTCTTCCTGTGACCCTTCTTTTCATTTGGCTTGGACTGGTTTTTGGGAGACTGTTTGTTAGGGCCATATTTATCATACTTTGGTTTTTTCAGATTTCCAGAAGCAAACTCCCGTTTGTTCTGGTACTTAAATTTCTTGTCTATTTTAACAACATATCGATAAGAAACACTGACTGATGAGATGTCCAGAAAATCCATTTTAGTTTGGTTGTATCTGTGTAGAGCCCCATGATATTTCAGAACAAAATGTCGTTCGGAGTCTTTGATACCCAAATTGGTGCACAATGTATGTAAGGTATTGGTAAACTCTGGAATTTCTTGGTCCCTCTCTTGTCGTAGTGTGGTCCATTTCATGTATTGGTCCTCATAGTTTCCAACAGGGTAATATTGTTTCTTTACCGCATCCACAAAAAAATCCCAAGTGGGCTTGACCCCATATATTCCAGACTCCTATGTGGAAATTTTCTCCCAGTAAGTTTCCCACCAATGTTTGACATGGGGGAGAGATTTAAGGAGTGTGAAGGTGATATTTTCCCTGTCGGAAAAATTATGAACAAAGAAATAATCTTCTAACAGATTTAACCATTTGTCTAGAGCATTCGCATCTATCTGACCTTCAAATATGGGAATATCAAAATTAACCTGTACCTTGAAAGGAGAGGTTATTCTAAAGTGTTTTTTTGAGGAATATGTGCCTATTTCTATCAACATACGTTGAAGGATGTGGGAAAAATTCTCCATCATTTCATCCCTCTGTCACGTGAGAGCTTGCTCAAGCAACAGATTGATAGAATCGTCTTCTTCGTCATTTTTATTTTATTCCTCCATGGAGGGTTTCTTGGGCATGAGAGAGATATTGTATTAAAGAGATACAAGCTCGAGAAAAAACCTGCTATACTCAGACCTCGTCGGGGACATGCACTGAAAATACAATCAAGAGCAGGCTGCTCTCATACCACTGATACAGATTATTTTCGGCACAAAATAAGAGCAGAGATATAATAAAGAAATGTACCGAGATATCTCAAATATCCAATAATATAACAAAAATGTATCAGAGATGCAACCATAAACACAAAGATAAATTAATACACAATTTTCTATTAATGAGAAAAAATGTAGAAAGACTGTAAAAATTCAGAGTGAAAGACTCGCTAGAATGGTGACAGCTTATCTATGAGAAGAGATGTGTTCGCTACTTGTATTCACAAGAACATGATTTTACAATGAGGCTCCAAATTCATTTTTATCATAAATAAAATCCAAAACCCTAACCCTGAAAGATGAAAAGCCAAAAATGTTTTGGACCTTGTTTTGGGTAGTTTGGTGTATCAACTTCCCAGGGGCGTAACTTTGGCATACGATCTATGTTTGGGGTGAGCGATAGCTCGTTTGAAAGGTGTCTTCGAGGATATTCATTTATGGGGATCAATTAAGGCCTTCTCCAATCCTTGAGAATCTCAATCCCAAAAAAACTTCATTTAGGCCCTCAAAATTCCCCCGGAAGTTAAAAACTGCTAAAAATAGTAAATTACCAAAATTTCCAAAAAACTGTTTTGGGCCAGTTGAAAAAGGTGGTTGGCCACTGATATCCACATGGATAATCAAGCACAACCATGCTTAACCATATTCAACCATGTAAAACCATAGTTAATCATGGGCAAGGGCAACTATATTAAACCATACTCTTGATCATGGTCAACAATGGTCAACCATAGTTAAGGTAATGGTAAATCTTAGTCATAGTTAAGGAAAAACATGGTGAATGTAATCCATATTCATGGTCAACCATGGTCATCTATGGAAAAAAATTGTCCAACATGGTAAACCATTAACCATGGTCAACCATAGTCAACCATGGTTATGGTTAACCAAGATCAACCATAGTGAAGCTCATGCATAGTAAAGGTCAACCAAAGTGAAGGTCTATAGAAGTTAACCATGGTCATGGTCAACCATAATTAATCATGATCATTGTAATCCAAGGTCAACCACAGTTAACCATGGTCATGGTCAACCATAATTATCCATATCAACCATCGTCAACTTTTTCTTCCCAAAATCAACCAAGATCTACCAAAATTATCAATGGTCATGGTCATTGTCAAGTCAACCATAGTCAACCATGGCCATTTTCAATTAGCAATCTGACAAAGGAAACTTGATCAACATTACAATGTGATAGTGCCATCGTAAATAATGGTTAAACATAATCAACATGATCCTACATAATCAGTTCCACATGGAATACGAAGGTCAACCATGGGCATGGTCACCCTCAGTTAACCCTAGTCAACATAGTCAACCATGTTCATGGTAAGCTATAGCCAACCATGGTGAAGGTCAACCATGACCAACCATACTAAACTTTGGTCCATGTCAAGTTCAACCATTGTTAATCATAGTCAACCATGGAAAACCATAGCTAACCATGGGCAAGGTCAACTATATTAAACCATACTCTTGATCATGGTCAACAATAGTCAACCATAATTAACGTAATGGTTAACCTTGGTCATAGTTAACGTCAAACATAGTGAATATCATCCATAGTCATGGTCATTATGAATGTATTAATACTTTATTAATGGATTTAATGTAGTAGTTATGTATTTATTAATGTATTTAATGTATTATTAATATACTTTAATAGTGTATTGATACTTTAACTAATACACTATTAATGTATTAATAGTTTAGTGATGTATTAATTAATTAATACATTATACATTAATAGATTAATGTAATGTATTTATACTTTATTTTATACATTAATATGTGTAATAATTAATTAATACATCAAAATTTTAATTCGTAAATTAATATCATACATTTATACTATATTAATGTATTATCAAGGTTAACCATGGGCATGGTCACCCACAATCAACCCTGGTCAACCATAGTCAACCATGTTCATGGTCAACTATAGTCCACCATGGTGAAGGTCAACCATGACCAACCATACTAAACCTTGGTCCACATCAAGCTCAACCGTGGTTAAGCATAGTCAACCATGGAAAACCATAGCTAACCATGGGCAAGGTCAACTATATTAAACCATACTCTTAATCATGGTCAATAATAATGAACTATAGTTAAGGTAATGGTTAACCTTGGTCATAGTTAATGTCAAACATGATGAATGTCATCCATAGTCATGGTCAAACATGGTCATGTCTCGCCATGGTCATCTATGGATAACAATTATCGAACATGAGAAACCATTATCAACCATGGTCAACCACAGTCAACGATGGTCATGGTCAACCAAGGTCAACCATATTGAAGTTGATGCATAGTGAAAGTCTACAGAAGTTAACCATGATCATGGTCAACCACAATTAATTATGATCATGATCAACCATAATTATCCATGTCAACCATAGTCAACATTTCTTTCCCAAAATCAACAAAGTTCTACCAATGTTAACTATGGTCATGGTCATTGTCATGGTCAACTGTAAGGAACCACGGTCAAGGTCAACCATTGTTGATCATTTTCAATTAATGTATTAATACTTTAATAATGTATTTATTAACATATCAATACTTTAATAACTTTAATAATGTGTTATTTATGTATTACTTTATTAGTGTATTAATAGTTTAACAATGTATTAATTAATTAAAATATTACATTATTAGTGTATCAATACTTTAATATATTATATTATACATTAATGTATTAATACTTAATTATGCTGAAAGGCGTACACCTATTGACAATGGGCACATTTAATAGGTTTTTAGTGCTTAATAAATTTTGTATGGACAAGATTAAATATTGATGTAATATTCTTAGTCATCCCAATAAATCAATGGTTGTGATTTCAACCACTAACTTCCTCACTATTATAAAGGCATCATTTTACATGTTTATTTTTTTACTTTTACTTAATCATATTTAAAATTTACTATGGTGGCTAGCTGATTGTCACGTATGAGTGATTAGCGTTTCATTTTCTGGGCCAGCCGAAATTTCATCGTTCACCAGCCACGAGTTTGCGGTTGTGCTAGTTTATACATTACATTAATATAATTATTCCCATAGGCATCCTCCCTATTGGAATCGCTCGATTAGTCATCCTTTTAATTACAAAATTTGATGTGATGCTAGCATATTCTTCGTCTTACATTCAAATCAATGAATGGATTTGCATAATTAACTCTCTTGCATTTATGAAATAGTGTGTTCATGTTTACTTTTTCACTTTTAGATAACATGATTAAGAAATTACTAGGTCAACTTATCAATTTCCACGAACCATAATTTAGCTAATCCACAAAACATTGCTAATTTAATTTTAACATTTTCATTTCACAATGATGTTGCATGTAATTATATCAAGTAAGAAGCCATTTAAGATTTAATTTTTAATTTTTTGCCAATGGGATTTTAACTTTATGTATCCACCCTTTTAGAGAACGATAGAGAGGAACCATTTAACATTTACTTTTTTTTTTTAGCAATGTGAGGTTTCATAAATTTTTAACACCATGTGTATCCACCCATTCCATAAATTTGAGAAGTTGAGAAATTTTAAAGCCATATGAGAGGACAGTGAGGGGAGAGGAGTGGATTAGCTTATTTTTTTTAATTTTTTACTAATCAGCGGTTTCATAAATTCTTTTGAGAGTGTGATCAATTCTAACACCATGTCCATGAAACATTTACTGTACTGTATCCACCCTTTCACTATGCCAGGAGAGTCAGGGAGGAGTGGATTAGCTGGTCTAGATTGTGTCCACATGTAGTAAATTTTCAAAGGCGTGGGCACAATTAAATTCTACGGAGATTTCCATGACCTGACAAGAAGGGAAGTGGGAGAAAATATAGCATATCAGTAGTGAGGATATTAATATCTATAAATGCTATTACATATTGACGCAGCTGCACTCCTTGGAGCACGTCCGCTCTCACAGGATCCTCTTAACCTCGGCCCGAAGAACTCCAAGGTTCTTCTATTTCCCTATCGGGAAATCTGCACCCCACAGATTCTCTTCTTCACGATCCCCCTTTCTTTACTTATCGGAAGGATCGAAACTCGCGGCTTCTCAAGTTCACCATCTATCACTGGGCTCTCAAATCCCCAAGACCCGATAGCCAGTCAACGTTGGCTTATCTCACCTTATCGGGACTTTCATTCTATCGTGATTTCGCAACTCGCGATATAAAACTACTTGTCTTACCAACCACCGATGCCCGACACATCGAAACTCCGACGTACGTGCGAGCTGTCTCCTTGACTCCCGTCACTTCTATCGGGTTTTCGAAATTCGCGGGATCACGAATCCTGATGTCAACGAATTCTGGACTAGTCTTTTCCCGATCCTCGATATGATACGCCACCTGTCCTCCACTAAGCCTACTGTGGCCCACACAACTCTCCCGTCGGGATATTGCGGATCGTGATTTCACGCTGCAATAATACTTTGTCCTCGGAATTCCCGATACTCTGAACCCCGACTTCCTGGAATCTTCTGATACTCATCCAACCTGTTGAACGGTCCTGGTCTCGTCGGGATATCACGTATCGCAATATCGTGATTCTTGTGGCAATAGATTGGAACTTCGACTCGTGAATCCCCGATCCACGATATCATGTGTAGATCTGACGACCCTCGTGATCCTGATCAACAGCTCTGCCTCTCCTGAGCTTGGAACCTTTTGGACGTTCTAGCCGTAACCTCCTTGCTCCTCCGTAAGATCCAAAGGCCCTCGGAACTTCGCAAAATCTCCTCAGAGGATTTTGACTGTCCGTTCTTCCTTTGACGATTCTGCGAAACAATTGCGTTCCTCTCCATGAAACTCGTCTGCGTGCTTGCAAACCTGTGACGCTTCCCTCAGTCTTTCAATAGTATCTTCTCTGTGCATATCCTTCAGTGAATTCGAAGGCCTACTCCTCCTGAGCTTTTCCACGACTCTCAAGTCCTCAGAAAGAAACTTTGCACGCACTCCTTGTGGCAAATCTTCAACCACGTCTAAGTGTTGAAGTCTCTCGACTCTGCACACTCCTGCAGCAACAGTCTTTCAGTTCCTTACTCAAGTTTGCAACCTTGAGGGTTCCTTCAACCTGCGCACTCCTTGCATGGCTTCTATGCCCAATTGCACCCTCGAGGAATTGAGAACAAAAGCTAACTCTAATTGAATCCTTCTGTCAACGCACTCCTTGCGGACAATTCAATTGCACTCCTTGCAGGAATTCTCTGGCTCAATTAGAGAAACAATTGAAACTCATTTCTTCCTCTCTTGAGACTTCAATTCAAACATGAAATCATATACCCAGCATATAAAAAAAATGCATAACAGGAAGTAACCATTCAAGAGCATATCAACATCAATACACAGAGAACAACACAAACCATGAATTTGAATGAAAGCTTTCTTCTATTAATTCAAATGCCTGTACATGGGTGTTCTTTACACGACTCTCTGCTTACTCTGGCTCTTCCTGAATTGATAATGATACCCTGTACAATGAGGGTATCTATATCCCATTTCCCTCTTGCTTCCTAAAGCTATCAATTATAGAATTAAATTCCTATCTACCAGCATTAACTATATTAAATGCCAACTATCTACCTAAGGACGAGAGATTATCTGCTCAAAATCCATTACAATATACAAGTGCACCCCTTCATAAATGACTTCATTAAAGATTTGGCACATCAATTCCAAAGGCAATTTCAAAATTTGTGCTGGCTTATCCAGTCGTCTTCCGCTTCCGCGCTGGCTCGCTTGATGAGTTGGCGATGCTCCTGCATCACATATCATGAGAGGAGAGAGGACACAATTTTTAATTTAGTGAGGTTGATAAGGAATTGCCGCAGGAAAAGAGTGCAAATACATTGAGGTATGATGAAACGAATTTATGATCTTAATTTCTTTCTCTCCTGTAAAAACAATATATAACTGTTGGAGAAACTTTGCCATGAAATGAGGAGCATCTTTCCAATATAACGAATATCGATTTTTGAAAGTTTTCTTCTTAATAAATGTTTCATTTACGATCATCTCTATCATTTTATCTATTATAGCTTCATTTCCTCTTTTCAAGCAAATATTATACTTTCAGATAGTATAGGAGTCTTTTCAGATAGGATCCTCATAGTAGAGTGCCATCTCTTATGAAGTGTATTGATATCTCATGCACTTTGATTTGAATCCAAATAAAAATATGCAATAGTGAAAAATAATACGATATGCAATTGTGTACATAGAATCTAGCTCTTGATAAAACTGCATTTTATTTAATTTTTTTATTATTATGGTCTAAATGTTTTATTTTTTATTTTCTTTGAAGATATTACAATCCGTTGATTGTTGGTTATTACCATCATATGATTGCAATTTAAATTGCATTATCCTTGTCTTCACGTCAATGAGCTAGTATAATTTCCTCGACATAGCCAATGGATGGTGAACACTCATAGATTAATGGTGAACGCATATAATCTGAATATGTATTATTTCAGCAATCATTGCTCTCTTTTAAACACTCTTACACATTTTAGTTTTAAATTAATTTCATAATACCTATACTTCTTCAATAATTTGAAAATAGGATTCATGTAACTATTAATAATTACGTATTAAATAATCCAATAAGACATATCATCTCCTTGTCTTCACACGAATAGGTAGCAAAATCAATCTCATTGTCTTTAGAAGAATAGGAATAGGTGGCAAAATAAATATTAATATAGTTGAAAATTAAGGTTTAATTAAATTAAGATTTAAATATATAATTTAAATTAAGATTTAATTAGATTAGGGTTTAAATATATTAATTTAAATTAAAGTTTAATTAATTAATATTTAGTTTAAATTAATGGTTAAATATATAATTTAAATTTAATTAGTTTAAATTAAGATTTAAACATATAATTTAAATTAATGTTTAATTAAATTAAGATTTAAGTATATAGTTTAAATTAAAATTTAATTAAAGTTTAAATACATATTTTAATAAACAAAAACTCTAATATAGATATTCAACTTTAAAAAAAATTAAATTAAAATTCTAATTTTAATATAATTCAATGCAATATTAAAAATCTTATATAACTCAATGCTATATTAAATTAAAACTCTTATATAAATTAATTTTAATAAAATGGCAGTGTTATAAAACCTTAAAATTTAATGTAATATAAATATATTTAAAAATATAAATTTTAAAAAATAAATAAATAAACAATTGGGAGTGTTATAAATTAATATTTAGTAGTATTATATAAATTAATATTTAGTAGTATTATATAAATTAATTTTAATTTTAATAATTTGAGAGTTTTATAGAAATATTTATTTTATGAATATAATGTTTGGTTGTATACAATATTTATATTTATAAAAAGTTTGGTTATAAAAAATGTAAATATTAAAATCTTTATCCTTCATTTTATAAAGAATAAATAAGGCTATAAAGAATAAATAAGGCTATAAATGAAGTTATATTTAGATTCATTTCTTTTGAAATTGGTTTTCTTGAATGATAGGTGTTTTTAAGAAACACAATTTAAAATAGTGTTTTTTAAAATGTTTTTTTTTTTCCATATTATTAGGGAAGGTCATTATCAATATTTTATTTAATATTTTAGTTTTCATGTATATTCATGTTGTTTTGGTTATGGGCATCATACAATTTTCAAATTTTAGCTCAAGATCACCAAACATATATCATCTCGTACAAAGTGCCACATATTTACACATATTTGATAGTACACTGTATTTTTTTTAAGGATGAAGAATTCACTATTGAAACTACAACATATTTGTGAAGATATTGGTGTTGATGTAAAGTCACCTTGCCTGTGTCATGGACTAGTATAGTCTTTATATAGTTGTTGAATACAATTGCGATGAAGAGAGTTTTCTAAATTTGAAAAGAGGTTTTCTTCATATATTTTTTAAATTTCATTTAGATATTTGTTTAAGATCAATTTTTGAAATATGAAAATATCATAGAAACTTTTCCATAAAAAAAATTGTATACTTCCTTTTTCTAAACATGCACTTTAGTAAATTAAATAGTAAAATAATTATACTTTGTATACTTA
>JASDQU010348927.1:0-12439 GCA_032191745.1 Picea mariana
TGGGTTCTCTTACTCCACAAAGCGTCTTCCCATGAGGGCTTTCACCATAAGGGGACCACTTTGGAGTTCATCCATATTTACTTCTTATCAACCATGACAAAAAAATAATGAGTCATATTTACATCAAACAATAATGGGTCCATTACCCAAGCCTTTGTGCTACGGGGCTTTCTTCAAGGGTTGACATCAATGACAACCAACCTTAATCAACAGGTGTTTGTAGTATATGTACACTTGGAAAAAGGACATTTGTTCAAGTAGTGATAGTAGATCAAAAGGAATCATAGATCTAGTGCACTCAGAGGAATATAAAGAGTTGGAGGCAGTAGTGATGATGTCTCCTACATTATATGACAACTCGAAATCAAATGAAACAATAGCAACAAGACTCCAGGTTTGCATATTAGGTTTGATATTTTATATTGCTGCATCTTAAGTAAATGTTGTAACTGGGACAACAGTCTTTAGAGTTCTATTACTAATGAGTAATTTTTCTATCAAATGTTTAGTAACACTTGAGTATTGTTGGTACGATGATAATTATGTAAATGCTCATTGTCTAGTACTAATGATGCACTTATTTACAAAATAAAATCAATCTCTTCTAGGAGATGTTCTTGGTTGTTGTCTCTGTCCTAGGCAGGTTACCTTGTAAATTCCATGGAGGTTACCATGGAGATGTTATTGTTTTGTTACAGGAAGGTTACCTTGTAAATTCCATGGAGTTTAACATGGATATGTTCTTGTTTTGTTCTGGTAAGGTTACCATGGAGGAATAATTGGTCACAACACTAGAAAAGCATTGTTCGTGCCTCTTATTCTTGTTCCAAGCAGGTCATAGGTGATATCTCCAAGAAAGATCTATAGTGATGGTTGTGCTTGTTCTTGTTCTAGGTAGGTCACTGGTGATAACCCTGAGAGGGAGCTATAGTGACACTTGTAGGAGACAACATATTAGATGATATCTAGTTTGAGACATGGAGCAGACTATCCAGACAAGAAGTTGTATACATGAAAATATGCATCCATGTACCGAAGTAGAAGAGGATGAAGTTAGAACCTTCTAGAAAGAAGGGTGCTTTTATGGGATACAAAGTGTCTCATATGGAGATTGATTGTGAGGAGAAGAAGGCTTCGAGAGATGACCATACATCTCCCTCTAGTATATTTTTTCATCCTTCATATTATCAGAAGGACTCAGTAGATCCAGCAGGACCAATGGATCTGCCTAGAGATGTTGCAGTTACCGGTTGGAGGCCAACATGGCTTCATGATACTTTGTAGGATGAAGTGAGGCATGCAGATCCCTATGATACTTTTAGGGAGAGAAAACAACCTCGGTGATTCTCGATTTATATGGCATTGATGAGAAACATCATGAAGAGGATAAGGTGGATCCACCAGTGGTGAGGCAGGTATCCCCACCAAGAACCAGCTTAGAAGGAGACAGAGTTTAGAGGGAGTCATCCCTTATGATCTAGTAGGGAGGAGAATCTAGTAGATTAGACCTCAAAGGAATTCAGTAGATGTAGAGGGAGCATATGGATCCAAAGATTGTATAGACTCAGAGGGATTCAAACTTTAGAGGGATTATGTGAACTCAGAGAGAGATTGATCTCATAGAGATTCAGTTGACTCAGAGGAAAATTCAATCATTCAAAGGGATTTCCCCCTTATATTCAGGTGGGAGAGAGACATATTCCAGAACTGATAGACATGTGTCATGAGTTGAGGAGGCCTCTAGGAGATGTGAGATCTCCTGGAAGGATACACTTGTTTCAATAGAATTTTCTACAGTGAAAAATTAGGCAACCAATCAGGAGGACTGAGATATGGATTTTGTCTCAGTCACGGAGGGAGAAGCTAATGAGGCGAACTAGAGAGCAGGACTTAATCCAGATTTTTGGGATTCAGGGTTTACTAAGAACATATGCTTTAATACATATCTAATCGCGGAATCTTGATCCCCGATTTCCCAGAAAATGGAAGTTAGTAATTATTAAAGTGACAGAGGGAGTTGGACTTAGAGTTGGAGGTGGAGGATCTTGAATAGATGTAATATTTCATGGGATTAGAGGTGTGACATATATCAAAAGAGATCTTCCTCGGATAGGGGATACTGATGAGGTTCGATATGATGGAATACAATTCCATGGCTACACCTATGGAGACAAATTTGAAGAAGTTGAGTGATTCTTCTTCAGAATCATATTTGGTGAATCCCACGATGTACACACAGTTGATTTGATCCTTGATGTATCTAGTTAAAACCAGGATGGATAATTGCTTTGTAGTGAGCACCTTGAGCCAGTTTATGGTAGAGTCGGGACAATACCATTGGGTTGCAACAAATCATGTGTTGAGGTACCTGCATGGTACAATTGGATATGGACTCATATATGTATTAGGTGGTAAAGTGAGGCTGCAAGGATATACAAATGATCCAAGTGGATATTGGTGGCCACCCTCCAACTGGCTCCTCTTTTCAATTTTTAGTGCAACATGTTCTTCTGTACTTCTTTGTAATTGTGGGTTCTACACTTATGAGACTTTATGAATCCCTACACATCTTCTAGGTGGATACTAGTGGCCTCCCACCTAATCCAACTGTCTTATTTTGTATGTTTTCATGTCAGCACATCTTGTTGTACTTCAAGGGTCATTTTGAGGACCTAAACAATGCTTTTTTGGCTCAGCACAATCAAATTGTAGACGAAGGCAGAGTTTGATGGAGTAATGCGTATTTCTCGAAAATACCTTTGCAGTGGGCTATCACATGCCTAAAACAGATATGGTATGAAAAATTTATGACCTCAGGAAGTTAATGTACTAACTTACCCAAACGGGGCCCACATGAATTTTGGCGTTTCATGTCCTAGGGTTAGGTTTTTGGATGTCTAGGTTTTTGGCATTCATATTTATCATAAAAAGGCATTCAGAGCCTCATTGTAATCATATTTTTGTGAATGAGTGTATCTGTCACATCTCTTCGCAGAGTTAAAGTTGCCACCATTCTAGCTAGTCTTACACTCTGTATTTTTATAGTCTCTTTACAATTCTTTCATAAATATAAATCAAGTATTGTTTTATTTCTTTGTTTATGGAAATGTTCATGACTATTTCATTGTAATATCTCTGTTTTCATTTCGTTCCAAAAATAATATGGATCAATGGTATCAGAGCAGGCTGCTCTTGATCGTTTTTCAGCACATGTCCCTGACAAGGTCTGAGTATATCATGTTGGGTCTCGAGTTTGTCTCTCTTGAGGGAAATCACTATCACAGGCCCAATAAACCCTCGATGGCGGTAGAAAAAAAAAACGACGAAGCAGAGTATTCTATTAACTTGTTTCTTGAGCAAACTCTTGCGCGATAGAGGGACAAAATGATGCAAAATTTTGCACACATCCTTCAAATCCTGTCGATAGAAACATGTGCATCTTCATCAAGTGACCATTTTGGAGGAATCTCTCTCTTCAAGGTACAAGTTAATTTTGATATTCTCATATTTGAAGGTCAGATAGATGTGGATTCCCTAGAAAAATGGTTAAATCTATTAGAGGGTTATTTCTCTGTTTAAAACTTTTTCGATAAGGAAAATATCACCTTTGCACTCCTCAAGGATCTCCCCCATGTCAAGCATTGGTGGTAAACTTACTAGGAGAAAAGTTCCACGGAGGAATCTTGAATATATGGGGTCGAGCCCACTTGGGATTTTTTGTGGATTCAGTCAAAGAAAAATACTATCATGTTGATAACTATGAAGACCAACACATGAGATGGACCACACTATAGCAAGAGAAGAGCCAAGCAATGTCAAAGTTCACAAATACTTTCCATACCTTGTGCACCAAGCTAGGTATCAAAGACTCTGAGCGACATCTGGTTTTGAAATATCGTGGGGCTCTGCATAGGTACATCCAAACTCAAATGGATTTCCTAAACATCTCACCATTGGGAGATACCTATCGATATGCTGTCAAAATCGAGAATAAATTTAGGCACCTGAACAAATGGGAATTCGGGTCTGCAAATATGCAATAACCAAAGAATGGTAAAGATGACCCTAACCAACAGCCTCTAGAAAACTAGTCCAAGACACAAGAAAAAAAGGGTAAAGTAAAGACGAAGAATGACACTGGGAAGTGGTGTGAATTCCACAAAATCCCCTGAAACAACACCTATGAATGTCGCTCGAAACAGTCATTGGTGGACGAGGTCAAAGACACGGAGCCGAACCCTGATTTATAATCCGATCCATAAAATAATGAAAACAAACATATCATTGACGCAGACCCCATTGCTATTGTCACGACCACAACAATTCAACTAGAAGAACTAGTAGATCATGAAGATGGGCAGCACCTCTTCCATTCACATATGTGTGTGAAGGGGACCCCATTGCATTTCATTGTTGATAACGATAGCTAGAAGAACCTAATCTCAGCTAAGGTCGCCAAACAGTTGGGGTTGTCGACAACACCACAACCTCAACCATACAACATCAGGTATCTTCACCAGGGACAAGATCTTCGTGTCAGCCAGTGGTGTCTCCTTTCATATGGCATTCATCCCTTCAAGGATGAGGTAGTGTGTGATATTTCCCCTCTTGATGTCTGTGATGTTGTTTTGGGTCAACCATATATGTGGAAACATCATGTTGTCTATGAGTCTAGACTCCGTAGTGTGATTATTACTCTGGGAGGTCATCTCTACAGGATACTAGAGGTAGTTCTGACTACTTCTCCACCAAAACAACACTGAAAGGTAATCTCTCATACTGCAAAATTCATCCTCTTCACAGTCTGTTCAAAGGATGAAAAGAAGACCTCTACAACCACTACAAGCTCAACACCTTCTATCCAGAAAAAATAGATTGTCGAAGAGATATAATATATTGTTTCTTCACCTACAATGGTGCATACACAATGTTCCATCCAACCAGAGACATCAGGTTGGTGGAACAGATTCAACCCCTCCAACAATAGGTTTGTGACATTCTTCCACAAGCCAAGAAACACAACTTCTCCAACAAGGCACAAAACTCACCAAACGTCAGATTCAGAAAATGCTTTCCCCTCTTCCCTGGGCACTCAACGGATGGAGACCATTTCTTCCCAAGGGGGGAGGATTGATCCAAGTGGATATTGGTGGCCACCCATCTGTTCCAAATGACTCCTCTTTTCAGTTTTTAGTGCAACACGTTCTTCTGTACTTCTTTTTATTTGTGGGTTCTACACTTCTAGGGTTGTCTGAATCCCTACACATATTCGAGGTGGATACTAGTGGCCTCCCACCTAATCCAATTGGATTATTTTGTATGTTTTCATGTCAACACATCTTGTTGTACTTCCAGGGTCGTTTTGGGGCCCTAAATAGTGTTTTTTTGGCTCTCCACAATCAAACTATAGAGGGAGTTATAGTTTGAAGGTGTAATGTGTATTTCTCGAAAATACCTTTCGAACGGGCTATCACACGCCTAAAACAGAGATCGTATGCAAAAGTTACGACCCCGTGAAGTTAATGTACTAACTTACCCAAACGGGGCCCACATGAATTTTGGCGTTTCATCTCCTAGGGTTAGGTTTTTGTATGTCTAGAGTTTTGGCATTCATGTTTATCATAAAATTCCTCAAGAGACTCATTATAATTATCTTCTTGCGAATGAGCATAGTCGTCACATCTCTTCTCGGAGATAAAGCTGCCACCACTCTAGCGAGTCTTGCACTCTGTATTTTTACAGTCTCTTTACAATTCTTTCATTAATAGAAATCAAGTATTGTTGTATTTCTCTATTTCTGGAAATTTTCATGACTATTTCATTGTAATATCTCTATTTTCATTTCGTTCCAAGATTAATCTAGATCAACAGATTTCAATTTGGCAACGAGTGCAATAGACAAATTGATCACTTTGGGGTGTTGCTTCAGCTTGAGATCAGTTATGATTTTAGGAAAGCAAGTTTCTGTAGCACTCAATACAACAGAGACAATGTATATCACAGTCGGTATCGCAAGTCGTAAAGCAATGCGGCTTCAGAATCTTATTGTAGGACTTCATCCGAGACATGATGTGGAAGGGGGCAGTGAATCTCTAGTACATATCTACAGATGAGAAAATTTCATATCATCCGATACATGATACAAAAGGGAGAAGTGAAGCTCCAATATTCAAAGATGAACTTGGCGTGATGCAGAATGTCTCTCTCAATGAGAGGGAGTGTTTATGATTTGCAACATCGGGAAGATATTCACAAGGGTTTACATGTGGCCCAGGGATAGTCTTCAAAGGAAAAAAGACTCGAGGTGATGTTGTTTCTCCAGGGGAAAGCATCAGGCGCCATTCTCCCATGATTTGTGGTTTAACTAGTGGAGAATGACAAATTCACTTACAGGGGTTTACCTGTAAGTGACACTCACTCACAAGGGTGTACTTGTGGAGGTGAGTGGCCCAAGCGTAGTCTTAGGATAGAAGACTCGAGGTGCTAGTATTCCTCCAGTGTGTGGTTGCATCGTGCATCATTCTTCCAAGATTGGTGGTTTAACCAATGGAGAATGACATATTCACTTACAAGGCTTTACCTATAAGTGACACTCACTCACAAGGGTGAACTTGTGGTGGTGAGTGGCCCTAGTAAGCATTGAGCAGACCTTATCCTAGATTGGGATGGAGGCCAATGGAGATAGGATACCTTTGTCTCAAGGGTGTAATTATGGTAAATGGGCCTAGGCGTAGTCCTTACTTACAGAGGTTTACCTGTGGACTCAAGGAGCTTGAAGTTCTTGCACGTGTCAGATAACATCAGACATCATTCTCCCAGGATTGGTGGTTCAACCAGTGAAGATTGGAAGATTCAATCACATGGGTTTACTTGTGGTGAAATTCACTCGCAAGGGTGTACTTGTGGAGGTGAATGGTCCAGGTGTGGTCTTATTTAAGACCAAAGGTGCTAAAAATAGTTGTGTGGATATGGATCATCAACATAGCTCATGAAGAAACTTTTCTATGACATAAGAAATACAAGTATGGATAATGTCTCCCTCATTGAGAGGGAGTGTTGAATTTTTGCAACTTTGAGTAGCCATTCTCCATAAGAAACCATTATAGAAGTCCCTGGAATGCACTAGCAAGAAACAAAAGACAAGAAGATCAAGTCAGGTCCATTGAATAATTGAAGAAACACTTGTAAAGGCAACAAAAGAAATAAAATAAAGTTAAAAGACAAAAATGACAAGCCGACCCTACAAGTAAATTAAGGTGACTTGAATAGTATAAATAAAGGCAGATTGATTTCATTATTACACATCTCACCATCTCTCCTCTTCTAGTGTGCATTAGCTAGTTGTAGTTTCCAGTTGCCATTTGTGCCAGTTTTTTGGTGCGCTATCTTGTTTTAGTGATGTGCCATACTTGAGGGATCTTCCTCACACTAGGGCGCAAATTTCTATGTGCTTGGAACTCTTCATTTGTCTGGTGATGTATTCATGAACTTGGATTGAATTTCTTCTAGAGAAAAGTTTGTTGGGTTTTTCTCCCGAGTTCATGTTTTCCTAAGATAAATCTTGTGTCTATTGTGCATGGCTATTTCTCTACGATTTTGTTATTTCCTTTGCAGTTTTATTTCAGTTGTGATTTTCAGTGTGTAGTTAATCTATGATAACAATGGCATTAAAATCTATTTGGAATCATAAAGTAATAATTATCAGATCTGGAAATTAGAAAAATCATAAGTCATGTGGTTAATTCTTACGACAATGTATGTTATCTTAAAAAATATATAATAACAATAATAATAATAATAATACCATATGTTAGCCAAATATAGATGCAAATAGAAATATAAACATACCTAGAAAGATTCGATATCTACACATACAAGGGGGTCCCACAAACAAGGGAGTATCATACACCAATTTGGTGTCTAGCTTGGCTATGACCTTAAAATTAGATTATTATTATAGAAGTTTTTATATAGAGAGATACAAATAGAGATATCATGTTTACACATAGAAAGAAATAACATATATATGATATTTACAAATAAATATTATTACAATGTAAATATAAATATCTTAACAATAATCAAAATTGTACTTTTACATATCCACAAGGTGTGAGTTCTAAGTTTTATTAAGTTGAGTGAGAGTACAAGTACCCTAGAACCATCTTAAATGATGAAATATTTACACCTTAAGAAATTAAATCACTCCTAATACTTGATAAATCTAGAGTTAAATTAAATCTAATTAATTATATTAAAATAAATCTACATTAATTATATAGTGAAATTACATACATTTCATACATGTATTAAGGGAGTGAGAGTTTCTTATATTACTATTGATTTAATGCCCATCTATTAGAACGAAAAAATCTAGTTGTATATTGAATGCATATTGAAGATAGAAGTGTATCTTTCAAGCTACAAAGTGAAAGGACATGCCTCATGTGGAACAAGAATTGATGCATGTCTTTTCATTTTTCATAGGAGTTTTTTTTTTTTTTAGATCTAGGGGAATCACTAACTAGCTGGGATTACCTCGGAGAGGTCCAAGTTCAAATACGGTTGGCTACCACTATAAACTTTGGGCTAGTGCCAATAGCCAGCAAGCCAATGCCTAGCGAGAAACTGTAATATTCCAGATATAAAAATTATGCAGAACATAAATAAAATGCTAGAAATGACAGATAACTAACAATATTACCATAACAACACCACAATAACACTGAAATGATATCAAAATAACACCAGAAAGAGAACTTTGATTCTGAGAGCAATGTTCACAGGCCTCTTTGAGGGGGAAAACTCCAGTCGAGAAGAGATCTATTACAATAATATCCAAGATAGGGTTCTCATACCCTCGACTCCCATTTATACTAAATCTGTCTATCAAAAGAACCATCTAGAGGAAGATCCTTCTAGAAGCGTAAGCTTCTATTAGGTCTTCTTACATTCGAATTATTCTACTTTATTGCAAGGCCTTATTAATATTGACCTTTATTACATCTGAATATATTGTTCTACATACGTGAGGGGTTAGGTCCCTAACATGTCCTCCCCCTTAAAAACAACCTTGTCCTCAAGGCTTGAGATGTGGAAATTGCTGCAGAATGGTAGTTGGTTCCCAAGTGGCATCTGTTGGAGTTGTATCTTTCCACTGGACTAACACTTCCTTGATGGTTCGTTGACACAGGAAACGGTCACGCTGGTCCAAAACTGCTTGTGGATGAAGCGAAATGGATCCTTCTTTGTCCAACTCGGGAAGGTTGGTTTGAGTTTGGCACTTAGTTCCAATCACCTTCTTTAAGCGTGAAACATGAAAAATAGGATGTAGCTTAGAATGACTAGGAAAAGCTAACTGATAGGCCACCTGTCCCACATGCTTGAGAATGGTATAAGGACCATAAAATTTGGGCGCCAACTTCTGACAATGTTCGACCTTGAGGGAATTTTTCTTGTAAGGTTGCAGTCGAAGAAACACCTGATCCCTTTCTGTAAATTGACGTTCAGAGCGAACTTAATCTGCTTGTTGCTTCATGCGATTCTGGGCCATGACCAAATTCTCTTTGAGGGTACGGAGAATAGCCTCTCGAACTATAAGCGTTTGGTCAACTGCCTAGACCTTCAAGACACCTAGTAAATATGAGAGAACTGAAGGTGGATTTTGTCCATATATTGCTTCAAAAGTAGTCATGCGGGTAGTTGTATGGTATGAAGTGTTGTACCACCATTCAGCTAGGGGTAACCATTGAGCCCACTGATTTTTATTTTCTGATGTAAAACACCTCAAATATGTTTCCAAACACTTGTTGACAACTTCAGTTTGTCCATAAGTCCAGGGATGATAAGTTTTGTTGATATGCAATTGGGTGCCTTGAAGCTTGAACAGTTCTTGCCAAAAATTGCTGGTGAAAGTTGGGTCGCGATTAGAAACAATAGAATGTGGCATGACATGAAGCTTGAAGACCTAATCCATGAAAATTTGAGCCACATTGGATGTTGTAAATGGGTGTTGAAGAGCACAGAAATGAGCATACTTGGAAAGGAGATCGACTACCACCATGATGATTGATTTATTTCTCTATTTAGGTAATCCTGTAATGAAATCCATAGCGATATCCCTCCAAATAATAGGTGGAATCGAAAGAGGTTGTAGTGTGCCAGGAGATTTGACTGTTTCTCCCTTGTTGCATTGACACACATCACATTCAACTACAAAATTACGAACATCTTGTTTCATACCATCCCAGAAAAAAGAACGTTTGACCCTGTCATAGGTTTTGGTAAACCCGGAGTGCCCAGCTGTGGATGTAGCATGAAGCTCAGAAAGCATCGTGGATTTAAGTTTTGACTATTTACATAAATACAAACGACCTTTGTATCAAAGCTCATTATGAATCCAAGAGTACCCTAGGGGGACTGAAGAATTGGACTGCAATTGTTGTATCAGATGCAAACTTTTGGGATCGTGTAGCCATTCCTAGAAAACGACTTGGAGCCAATCTGGTACAATGAAGGAGAGAGAAAAAAGGGATCCTTCATCTTCATATTTATTGGAAAGTGCATCCGCAACCACATTGTCTTTTCCTTTCTTGTAAATGATCTCATAATCATATCCAAAGAGCTTAGTCGCCCATTTTTGTTGCTCTGGGTAGGAAATGCGTTGTTCCAGAAAATACTTCAGGCTTTGATGATCTGTCTTAATTTGGAAGCTGTGCCCCAATAGATAAGGGTGCCACAGATCAACAACATGTATAATAGCTAACATTTCCTTTTCATAGATTGATTTTCCCAAATTTCGTTTAGACAGTTTTTTGCTAGTAAAGGCCAAAGGCTGACCTTCTTGCATAAGGACAATGCCAATTCCTTTCCTTGAAGCATCACATTCCAGGAAAAAGGTGTTTGTGAAATCAGGAAGGGCCAGGACTGGAGTGGTGCACATGGCCATCTTCAAGGTTTGAAAGGCCTAAGCAGCTACTGGAGTCCAAGTGAAAGAATTCTTTTTAAGGAGTGCAGTGAGAGGTGCCGCAATCTTTCCATAATTCTTAACAAACTTGTGATAATAACCTGTTAAGCCCATAATCCACACAAGATTTTGAGAGTCTTTGGGTGAGGCCAATCTTTCATAGCTTCAATCTTTTTAGGATCCACCCTGATGCCGTCCTTGCCAACAAGATGAACCAAGTACTCGACTTCCAAGGTGCCAAAAGCACATTTAGATTGTTTCAAGAAAAGTTGGTGCTGAGAGAGTAGATGGAGAACTCAATCCACATGAGCAAGATGGTCTGTCCAGGTTTTTCTATAGATGAGGATATCATCAAAGAAAACTAAGACAAAATGACGGAGAAAAGGACAGAAGACATGGTTCATGAGGCTTTGGAAGGTGGAGGGGGCATTACACAAGCCAAAGGGCATGACCAAAAACTCATAGTGGCCCTCATGAGTAATAAAGGTAGTCTTAGGAATGTCTACCTCTTTCATATGGATCTGGTGGTAGCCAGAATGAAGATCAAGTTTAGTAAAGAACTCGGCGCCACACAATTCATCCAAGAGGTCATCAATGACAGGAATGAGAAATTTGTTTTTAATGGTGAGTTTGTTGAGGGCGCAGAAGTCAGGACACATGCACCAAGAACCTTCTTTCTTCAGGACCATGACCACAGGAGAAGAGTAGGGGCTCATACTAGGGCGGATAACACCTGCATTAAGAAGTTCTTAAACCATTTTCTCAATTTCATTTTTTTGGGAAAAGGGGTGGCAATAGGGACGAATATTGGGAGGAAGGCTTCCTGGTACAAGGGGAATGGAATGATCATGAACACCACGTGAAGGAGGGAGTCCATGGAGATTATAAAAGACCAGTTGATGTTTAGAGAGGATGGATTGGAGGTCTTGTGGCATAGAGGGTGTCTCAGTTTCTTGTATGGCATGGAGTTGGTAAATAACATGAGAATGGCCTTTTTTGAGCAAATTTTCCATGCGATGGGAACTAATAATCTCAAGTGAACCGGCAGTGATGCCTTGGAACTTATATTGTTGGCCCTCCTGGTCGAATTACATGGTTAATTCCTTAAAATCCATGAGAATGGGACCCAAAGTCCTTAGCCAGTCTGCATCCAACACAATGTCACAACCACCCATGTCGATAGCAAACATATGAGATTTTAGGTGGTAGTCACCAATTTGGAGACACACATTTTCAAAATTCCCTCCACATTTCATGGAGCCGCCATTGGAAATCATGATTTGGAAATTATTGTCTACATGGATATAGCAATGTGTTTCTTGGGCAATGCAGCGATGAATAAAATTATGGGTGTTTCCACTATCAACAAGAATGATGACCTTCCTATGCTTGATGTAACCAATTATCTTGAGGGTTTGGGGGGCAGAAAAGCCAGTGAGAGCATTTAGGGAGATGATCGGTTCTACTTCAAGA
>JASDQU010348931.1:0-10421 GCA_032191745.1 Picea mariana
CCACTTCGGTCGACATCAAGAGGTTAACGCTTGCGTTAAACTCCTCCTGTCGTGCTACCATGGAGGGTATCTGTGGCTTGACAAGCGTGTGACTATGGATCAGACACCAATCCATCTCATTATAGGACTGAGCATGCATGGATCGGATCCTCAACAGTTCTACCTAGGGAAGGTTGCAGATCGCTTCCTGACACAATGTATAAAGGAAGCCTATGGCAATGTAGATAAGGGAAAGCGAGGCTACAAGGTAGCCTCTATCTAGGATGGCGCAGTGTGCCTTTCTTGGCAACTGATTGTTGTCAAGCTTGTTAGAAACAACCATCTGACACAAGTCACAGGGTTTGTAGTCGACCTCACAGGGAAGTGTGTAGAAGGAATGCAAATGAACTGGGCGAGTTTCCTTATCAACGAGTTGGAGAAGGACTGCAGCGAAGTGTAGGACCAAGGGTACGAGTTTTGTTTCAGTTGGTTACTGATTTTAATCACATTTGTCGCCTGGAAAATGTTGGAAGGAGCAACCTTCCTGGAAGTTGAGACATCAGAACTGTTGGCCACGAGGTTTTCCACCTTGTGGTACATGAATGATATGGTGAAGAAGTGGCAATCGAATGCAGTGTTCCATGCTTACTACCTACAATTAAAGCATGCCATTGAAGCATTCCCATGGATTACCCCGAATACTTTGCATCAATACAGGCTTCTAGCAAAGTTCCATGCATATCGACACTTCATCTACATCACCGTGCACATGGATGAAAGCAAGGAGGAGCTGAAATCTTATTATAAATTGACTGATGAAGACATGGCAGAGATCACAAAGAAATGACCAACAAAATTCCTTATACCGGTCGAAGATGTAGAACTCTTTGACCCTGACATCATCGGAAGTCCTTTGGTCACTTGGACTGAGTATGATGGATAGAGAAATGCAAAGAAGAAGAATAAAAAGGAAGAAGTCCAAGACATAGAAAGTGATGAGGAGGACAACGCATCATATGAAACTAGGCTTGATTCACTCGCAGGAGGAGGAGGAGACGAAGTGAACAAAGAAGAAGAAGGGGAAGAAGGAGACAAGAAAGAAAAAGGAAAAGTGACATCGCCGAAGGATCCCCTCACCACAACAGAAGCCTAACAGAAGAGGAAGGTTTCCCCAGTGAAACCTTCGGCAAGAAAGAAGGCCCGTGCCAATAAGCCTTAGTCGAAGAATGTGCTCATAGTGGATGATGTAGATCTCATCATCGCAGTCGTAGAAGATGATTTAGAAGACATCTTGCAAAGACATGGAGCAAAGAAGGAGTCGATGTATGACATAATAGAGAAGGAGATCAAGGACATACAACAAGCTATCCATTCAAGCCGCACAATACCTACTGCACCTTCATCATCGGAAATTGCAGAGTTGGGGGATGAGCCCACCCAATTACGAAGACTAGCAGATGCAACCTAGGCTCGACTCCATCGAGTCCAAGAAGAAACGAAGCAGGCTATAAAAGACATGAAGAAAGAAAAGGAGGATTCCGTAGAGCAAATTTGAATTGTGCAACATAAGAAAGATGAAGTTAGGGCGATGTTCAAGGAAGAAAAAGAGAAGATGCAGAAAGAAAAAGACCAGTTGCTTGCAGAGCAGATTGTGGTCAAAGAGGTAGTGACTAGAGCACTTTGCTGTGTGCCGAGCTTGGCACATGAGGAACCAAATTCAACTGAGATGCAAGTGGGGAATCTCGCCGAATGCATTCAACAACTTCAAGCACAGATCATAGAGTTAGAACTCCAAGAAGTACCTAGCACTCCACAAGAAGTGTGTGATCAGAGGGAAGAAGATGTCAGAAGCGCAGTAGAAAGAATCAGGGCACTTACCTCAGAGTGTAAGCAACTGATTGATTGTACTATGTAGACCTATGAGCACCTTGTAGAAGATCCAGAGCTGAGGAAATTGGAATCACAGCTCTAGAAGGTGAAGCAGTAGGCGTCCACTGTGTAAGCACAGATGAAGCGTCTTACTACAGTCGAGAATATGAAAAGATCGCAGTAGCAGTGCATAGTCCAGCAGTAGGTTACTGCCATCTAGAGAAAGGTCATGGAGGTTACACAGAGACTCCAACTGATGCAGGATGAAGCCTATATGATTTTTGAAGAGATCGAAGGACAAGGCTCATAGCTAGAACAGGTGGTTGTGACAGTGGAACAAATCCTGGAAGGGCATGTCATCGAGCAAGTAATTCAAGAGTTTTCTGAGTAGGAGGCTCTAGAAAAGCAACAAGTCGAGTCATCTCTAGCTAAGATCGAGGCCTTAGAAGATGTGTTTCCTAGCTCAGAGTGACTCGGGACAAGTCGCATGTGAGTGTTGGGGACCTGTTGTCCCTCGACCAAGTTTTGAGGAAAACATTGGTCATGTTTGACCATTTTTGGGACTTTGACAGGCTGGTCGAAGATGGAGCACCCAGGCGGAGCTGAGATAGCAGGATCTCACTTGTTTTGTGGACTTTTTGGGCTTTTAAGGTTTATGTAATGGGTATGAGATGTCGACCCATGGGTTTAACCATGTTTAGGCCTCTTTGTAAATGTATAAATAAGTAGATTGGACTTATAGTGAAGTCTGTCTAAGTTGGCTTCGTGCAAGAATATGTAAAGGTTGCTAAGTGTGGAGAACAATTGTCGGATTTTGTGCATACTGTGTGTTGAGACTTCTAGGGCTAAGTGCAAGTGATTGTAAGAGGCTTTGTGCAGACAGACTGTGTAAGGCTCTGTTCCTTGGCTTGATTTTGAGGAAGGTGGATCTAGTGCGCTGTGCACAGATCACCTGTCCAGTGCGAAGTTGGCTCTGTGGCTTTGTGCACAGGAGCAGGAGAATGTAAGAAGATTGAAGGAGACTAATAAAGAAGAAGAAGAAGTTGGTGGACGCAGCCCCACACTGGGGTGAACCACATATATCCTGTGTTGATGTGCTTTGTGTAATGTTGTTCATGTTATTTATGTATTTACCTGCTTAGTGCACTGATCTTGATGTATGATAGATAGATCTATGGGTGCTTAGTGCTTTATGTATGATGAATGCTAGATCTGATTTAATGCTAAGTGCTAAGAGGTTTTAAGTACTTGATCTGTATTGTTATTGCGTTGTTCTATATTTAGGGTTTGATATGCGATGTACATGAGAATCATAATCTAATGGATGTTATTGGCTAAGTGCTTTGTCAAGTGTTGTAATCACAGATTTGTGTCCCAGATAGGTTGTAGACACCTGAGTCTTGCAACCCCCCCTGCCTCTACCTTGGGTGAGACTTCATCTGCTTTGCAGGTGTTGCCGAAAGGGATGATAGTTAGGGTTTTGTTGGTGCATTGTTGAAGTGTTGAACCCTAGGTCTTCCCCTATGCCAAAACATCCATAGTTCCAAAAACCTTCTTTCATACTCATCAATGGTCATACTTCCAAGCTTGATTTCAATTAACTCATTCATTTTATTGTCATAGTATATCTTAGTCAAGTATTTCTTTTGAAAATACTTCTTGAATTCCTTCCAAGTAACATTTTTCTCTTTGGTGTGCTGCACCTGCACAAGATGATACCAACACATGGATGCCTTTCCCTTAAGATGATAGATAGAAATTCTTCCTTTTGCATGAGAGAAATAATTATGTAATTGAAAATATTTCCTCATGCTTAGCAGCCACGTCTCGACATCTTCATCCTTCTTGTGCTCTCCATCAAAAGTAGGAGGTTTGATCTTGTTCATTTCTCCTCACAGTTCATCCACCCCAGACCTCTTACGATGCTTCCTGATAGGGGATGGACTTGAGCTATTGTGTTATCTCTTATTGGAATGCCTTTGGGAGTGATGGTGATGTATGCTAACACTCCTTGATCTTGTTTTCTCCTTAGGAGACCTATGGCTTCCTGATTTGCTTGAGCCATTCTCCTTATCCAATTTCTTTTCAATTCTGTCCAGGATCTGCATTAATTTCATGTTGAAGTTAGCCTACTACTTCTTGGATTTCATAATCCTTTCATTATCATCTTTATGACTTTGGACATCTTTCTGCAAATTTCTAATGGTCTCTACCATATTCATGTTATCATCCTTTCCTTCTCCATGTCTATTGGAGTTTGTTCCTTCCATACCCAAATGGACATCCATTCCTCTGATCTCATCTTCCTGGCTGTAAGCCCCTTATGTATCATCCATCTCTCTGCAATATGTGTTGATTATGATCTGATCTAGTTGCTATTAATTATGCAAAATGTGCAGCCAACATAACTTTGTCTGGCTAACTGTCTCAACAATTTAATGAAATTATGAACCATCCTGGTTCAATAATACATCAGACTTATTTCTTCTATTTTCTTGAGAAATTGTCTGTTCAACTCAATTTCTAGTGAAAAGTTATGTTCTACTATCCAAGATATTTCCAATGACTGCTCCCTTGCTCAATTCTGAGTCTTGAGCAGGAAGTTATGGATATTTGAACAATTGTCCTTTCTGGAAGGTAATCTTTGTAGAAATGTTCTTCTTCTTCAGAGCCAAATTGGCTCTTGGACTCATGTTGGATCCTCTCATAAAGTGCACATGCCTTATTTACATCTTTAGGTGCAGGTCTGTACAACTCAAAACCCCACATATTCCTTCTTCTAGCCTCCTTCTATCTTTCAAAATATCAATTCAGGCACTGACCCCCTTTTATTTCGATTGAAGTCGCATAAAACCAAGGCTATGACCAAGCACTTAGTTGATGTACACTTATTTGGAGATTTGGGGCTTCGGGGCTCTGAAACTTTAGGCTTCGGGGGTTTCTCCTCCATCACACTTAATTTTTTCCAAGTGTCGAACGCCGAACTGACGAAGTTCTCCTGAGCTTCGCGCTTCGTAGCTTCAAAGGATTTCACAAATCCTTCCAACATTTCCTCGGAACACCGAATTTTTGAACCTTCCGGGGTCAACTTAATTCTGTTGTCATCATTATGGTGGTGACACGTGGCCCCATTGACGAACGACACGTGCCAAGTCACAATTGGTACATAAGGCCTGTTAAAGGTACAAAATAAAGTGAAACGTGGAAGGTTTAGAGTAGGTCCATGTGACCCTAGGTGACGTCAACATGACACATCACATTGGTGCTTCAGAACTTCATCACTTAGGGCTTCAAAAGTTTTCACATCCTTAAACTTGTTAACTCCCGAATGTCAAACTGTTGAACAATTGCTTCACAGAGCATCGGGCCTTCAGGCTCCGGTAATTCAGAGATTTCTTCTTAGTACCACACCACACATCTCTCAAACATCGAATTTTCGAACAGGTCCACATCACCCTAGGTGAAATCATCATGCCACGTCACTCCGACACTCTAGGACTTCGATACTTCGAAGAGTACTCAAACCATAGCACATCAAAACACCCGAACGCCAAACTTTTGAACTCCCAAACAATGTTCTTCGAAGATTTAGAATTTTAGGGCTCCGGGACTTCGGGAAACTTATCATTTGCACACTTTAAACTCCCGATCGTCGAACTTCCGAACTCCCTATCAGGTCCACGTCACTCTTGCACTCCGAGACTTCGACACTTCAGGCTTCGAAAGATATCACACTAGCACACTTTATAACTCCTGAAATTTTGAACACCGAAATATCGAATCGACTGATCTGCGGATGTGTATATCCAATAGTGGACGGTCCAGATTGGTTCCAGACTTTGGGACTTTGGAGAAACTCTACTCTGCACAATCTCAAATGAATTTCCCCGAACACTGAATTGCCAAACCACTTGGGGATTCCAACGATCCACCTTCTCCCGAATGATCTATTATTGAGAGTCACTACGAGACTTCGAAGCTTCGAGATTCAAAGTATTTTGTTGCTAACCACCAACCCACCTATGAATTGTCGGACACCGAAATTTCAAACAGGGTAATATGAAGACATGTGTCTCCGATTAAGGAACGATCCAGATTAGTTTGGGACTTTGGGACTTCAGGGAACGCTTCCATCCGTGAAACCACAAAAAAATTCCCCGGAGTGTCGAACTACTGAATCGCTCGAGGATCCAATAGTCTGCCTTCTCCCGAACGATCTACAATGTAGATCCACTCAGGTAATTCGGAGCTTCAGGGATTTTTCCTCCCTTATGTCAAAGACATAAAAATTATCGAAGTAATGAAGTCCGAAGGACTTTAAGGTTAACCGCCACACTCCTTTATTATATATAACGACTGTGAAGGATCTGCCTTTTCCCGAACAGATCCGATGGCCCAAATATAAAATTTGTGGCCCCAAAACCATGGTTGCTATAGTTTCTTTTCTCTATTAGCTTAATTGAACTGCTACACCTTATGATATTTCAGACATAGTTAAGGTGTGCTCTCAATGCCCTCTTGGCACTCACAGACTCTCTGAAACTCCAATTTTGTCCATTTCGACAACAATTCCCTCTAAAATTTTTTCTTCAATTTCCACTTACATGACCCATCTAGGCTTAGTGCTGAAAACTTGAGCTCTGATGCCATATTGTAACATCCACAACCATCTAGGTCGGGCCATGCTACCTCAAAATTACATTCTTGCTAAGTTAGCATATAGATTTGGTAGTACAGCTTAGCCTTAGGTCATTCGACTATACTACTTAGAGACTCATGCAGAACATCATACAAATAAAACTTAACAAAAAATTACATTATGCTAATACATAGATTAATGCGGAAATGACCGTAAATCCTATACGTACAACATATGGAGGATAAACTCATAAAGATAAAATATGTACAAATACACAACATGCAATTGAACACATAAATGGTACTTATATTTTTATAGAAGACCACCAACTGCATGTAGACCTTCCATRAACCTCCCAGCCTTAGACCATGCTGCTCATCACTCACAACAGTGGGTCACCCTTGAGATGGGACTAAACTCCACCCGGGTAAATGGATTCCTAGGCTAGGACGAGAAAACTGGAAGTTGCACAATCAACAGGAAGGATTCTGTCCCAGGAGCAAACTCACACTAAGATCCTACAACCTCTCATTCCCCACATACATGTCCCACCCAAAGAGGTGTGCCCTTTCTCTGCTCAACAGTCCTTCAGCTGCCCCACTTCCCTTCTAGGGTTTCAACAACCTCTCTCACTTGGATAGAGTTGCTTACAGGTATGAAAACCTGCTTCTTCATTCCACGGGCCTGACAACTCACCTCTTCAAACCCACAGGCCTGACAACTTGCTTCTTCAGTCCAGATCCTAAGTCAATCGAGTAAGGGTGATGGAAACAACAAATCTTAGGTATAGAACAGATAATGGAATCAATCCACACTCCGTCAAGGAACTGCATTGGAAGAAACAACAATCCGTTAAAGCATGGTATGGGATTAGGAAAAGTACAGATGCGTTGTGCTTCACACAGAAAGTATGGGATAACTCAAAAAATGTTGTAGGTTCAAGAGGTGTGTGAATGTTGCAGAGGTAAATGATGGAGGGGATGGCTCAGTGTGTGAGTGAATGGGAAAATATGGGAAAACCAACTATTTTCCCCCACCTATATTTGCATGCACCTTGATTGACACATGGCTCTCCTGGAGCTCATTTCTCTCCACTTTGGATTCATTCCCTCTTCCATGAGATTTAGATAAAACAATTATCCTCACCATAKTATTYAGGAAACAATAATATAATATTTTTYTTAGAGTTAAGCCTTCAATMTTAGCTCTTTTMCGAAGTCTCTTARCCCTTCCCTTTCCCTTCCTAGTGGAGCTTAGTCCCCCATTCTCTTTTATCATGATCGGTCTACACACAAAGATGTATTTATATAAATGATATGAGTATTTACATATACAAAAATAGGTTCACCATCCTTTAGCATCTATGCTCTCTGGCCTAATCATCACATAAGACTCCTAGCTTATAATCACTTAGCTCACCAGCCTACAAAGCATGTTTACAATTCAATAGGGGCTTGACCTTGGGGTATTACAGTATTGGATAGGAAAGTGGGCTCACATAGGAGCAGTACGAGATACACAACACTCAGACACATTGAAGGGTCAATCAATCGAATTCAACCAAATCACACAAGGTTAGGGTATGCAAACATTTGTGCCGACACATTCCAAAAGGCATATCATTAGTATGACGAATCGATATCATTACAGACCACACCATGGGAATTCGTAGTGGGTAAGTACATGTATTGCGTATCTTAGAGCCAACTTAAAATCGACAACTTCCTGACACACATTCCAAGCCATCTTCCGAACTATTTATTCACCCTGCTAATGCCACTATAGTTGGAGGGCTCCTCCATTTCTCTTCCAATAGATCTCCAATGAATGGTCATTTGAGTATTTTTCATGGTGATTCAACCATCAACTCTAGTTAGTACAAGAAATCTAATTTCGCAGCGAAGTCCCAAAACTATGGCATTTTCCAGTAGACGAATGGTTACCTACATCTCCTAGTCAACACAAGTGGCTTAGAGTCCTATGATTTTATTCTCACATTGGTTGGACATACACCCAGTCACTAAATAGTTCCCTAAACTGTCTTTGAATATGTGGTGGGATGCCAACTCTCTCAGATGGGATTTAGTGAGTTTCACCATGAATGATCACCTTTGTTGATGCTGACAACCTGATTCTTCAGGATACCCCCTCTATTCTCTAGGATACCCCCTCTTCCCCACAATCCACCCACTCGAGGCCAACTTTTGGCAGGTGCCTAAGTAACTGGGCTAATTTCTTGCTATAGGGATTGACATGGATTGTAGTTGGACTGCTGGAGTGCATGATGAAAAAAATATATGTTTTTCCCCTTCTGATCGAGATAAAAAATAGAGAGTTCAAGAGCCTATATTAATGAATCCCAAATCCATATTTCACCTTGGGGAATGATCAACTCATTCCAAGACTCATGTCGGGCTACAATTACAACCCAGCCAAATTATTTTCTCTTACTCAAAATCCACTACAACCACAACCAATTTTTATTCTTTGATCATACTCAAGCACGACTGCCAACACAACAAATTTGATGATTTTCTCTTACTCAAGCTTAGCGTGGAATTACCAATTAGTCCACTTTATTCAGGTATCAATTCAATCTAGAAGCCTAACCATGAAAAAAATTGTTGGCTCGAGGAAAATCCAATTAATAGTGTTGGGGCCCTGTTAGCACCCAAGTTTTTGGGTTATTTGTGTACGCGCACATATCAAAAGTTGCGTGTGTCAACCAAGTTTTTTACTATGTGCATAAGATATAGAAGATACCACATATAGATCAAACTGGAGAATATCTTCAAAAATATTCCTGAATGATGAAGAAAGGAATCTCGAGAGATCGTGGGAAATATGATGGATGAGCTGGCAAGTTAGTTAGGATTGCCACACTCCAAGGAGGTTATGTGGGATGCATGCAGATAGAAGAAGTGTGTGGAATTGGTGATCACTAAAGAAAATGGAGTAGAGAAGAAAGTGAGAAAGCGCTAGAGAAAAGAGGTAGAGGAAGAAGAAGGAAAAGAAGAAGAAAAATCGAATTTTTGAGAAGAAGTCTATCTGAGTTTTTGTATGAGTTCTGTCTAAGTTTTGTATCATTTTTTGTATGAGTTCTATAGCAGTCCTGAAAGGAGTCTGTAATGGATTCATTTTTGTATAGAACACGAACAAAGAGTGCATAGCACAATGTAATGCAATTCCTATAGAATGAATCAAAGCGTAGAGAACAATTCCATGTGTAAAATGAATATGTTTTTGTATGCATTATGAAGATTAGTGAATATAATACAAAGCCACAATTCTCTCTATCAATTGATATGTGTTTTATGAGTTAAATGGATTCTTGTTTTAATGGTTCATGATTTTCACTGTGTCAATGGGTTTTGACTGAATGAATGAATGACGGATCGATAGGTTTCCTTGAATGCTTGATCCCTTCACATATGACACAAGACTAGATGGTCTCTGTGATTCTCATGGTGTCTCGAGTGAGACCTTCTTCGGTCATTGATTGAATATTGATATGTTGGTTCCTTAGGGTTTTATTTGTCAACTCTTAATGAACCATGGGTCATCAACTCCCCATTTTTAGGACAAATTCATGACAATGAGCCAACAATGGTCATATCCTTGTTGAAAACATTAGTTGAATACATGACAACCACTCATGCAAGCAAAGATGATGTATGCTTGCATCGACTATGTTCAGGGATTGGGTTTGAGAAAAAAGATATGGAGATAAATTATGATAATCAAAGTGCAATATTTTTTGAAAAGAAGCCATCTTACCATTCCAGGGTGAAGCATATTGATGTACAATACCATTTTGTGATAGACATGGTGGAAAGCAAGAAGGTGTTGCTGGAGAAAGTAGACACTTTGGAAAACATAGCAGACTCTTTGACCAAGTCTATGAGTGTTGTGAAGTTTGCTTGGTGTAGAGAAG
>JASDQU010348933.1:14022-24535 GCA_032191745.1 Picea mariana
TCTTGCAATGCTTGCAAGAGGGCTTTCCTTCCTTCTTTGTCACAGCATTTGCATTGTTGCCATTGCCATGCCTTTTCCTCTTGTCTTCTTTCTTTGAAAACAATGATTCCCCTGACACACCTACTTTCCCTGCTTCAATATATGTAGCTTGAACAGAAACCTCATCAAGGTTAGTGGGTCCAAACATGAAAACAGTGTTTCTAATATGTGCAGGCAAACCTCCTATATACTTCATAAGGGTTTCTTGTGTTTGCAAAGGAATGTCTAACATTAATGCCATTTTTCTAAATCCATCAGTGTATTCTTGCACTGATTGTCCTTTTCTTAGTTTTAAAGATTGCCATTCAATTATTTCTTTTCTTTATAACCCAAAGGATAAAATTGTTTCCTAAGTGCAGAAATGAAATTCTTCCATGATGGAAATACATTACCCACATCTTGTGTTCCTTTTTACAGCTTGCTTTGCCACCAGATAAGAGATGTACCTGCAAGTCTCAAAGATGACAACTTAATTTGTGTGGCCTCATCCTTGATCTGCTGCACACTGCAGTATACCTCCATCCGCCTGATCCAATTATCAAGTTTTTCTGCATTTACTTCACCAACATATATGGGCAACTCAAATTTTACATCAAGTTTTAACAATGGCATTTCATGTTTATTCTTATGAACATTTTTCTTCTCATTAGATTTAGAACTTGAACTTGAAGAAGAAGGAGAAGAAGGAGGTGTTGTTGGAGGTGAAGGAGGAATGTGAGGATGGTCCTCTTCCTCTTCACTTTTGTCTTTTGAAGAATTACCCAAAACTGGTCGCTTCCGTTCTAAATAATATTCGTACAAAACTGTCACCATCTCCGACATAGCATGGAATGTTTTTCAGAACTCTTTCTCTTCTTGAGATATTCCTTCTTTCGATGCCATCTTCTCACTGTGAGAAGCTCTCTTTCTCAATCCAATTAATGGATTCTTTGCAACAAGCTCACCTTCACCACATTGTAGCTTTTCCCTGGTTAACATGCAACTCAAATCCAAACATCAACTAGCTCTGATACCACTTGATCTGTAGGATCTTTTAAATGACTATGGTTGAGTTTTAATTTTGCATGCATTAATTAACCATTTGAGAAAACTTAGTGAAAGAATGAGGAAAGAATAGGAATTATAACAGCCATATACACATATGTAGATCTGAAATGAATAAAAGACAGCAAACCATAAACATGCAGATTGATAACGGAGTTCGGCACAACTTTTGCCTACGTCTCCAGGCCTTTTCTCTGTGGGGAAGGCTTCTTTATTTCTGTTCAAATGCTCAAAAGTACATCGTTGCACTGCCAAATGGCTACAAGACTAATCTGGTCTTGTTCGTCCAAATCTCTAGAACCCTGTAAAGGAAATGGCACGCAAAACGGATGTCCGGAGCTCCCAGAAACGATCCGACAGCATCTCCTCCTCAAAAGCATCTCTGCATCAAACTGACTTTGGCTTGGCTTTTCTCCAGCATAACTCTACTCTGACTGCTCTCTCATAGCCTCAAACAGGCCTGGTTTATATAGCCTTGAATTTGGTTGCTCACCTCCAACTTCCTCCAAGAATTTGGCCTCCAAAAATGCCCAATTTCCCCCAAAAATGGAGAGAATCAACTAATAATAGGCTGAATTAATAATAAAAAACCAAATTCTTGTTAAAAAAAACCCACTTTTATAAAGTATTGGACGCTAGCCCCCTCCATTGGTGTGCGCCCCTGGATTCCTAGTCACATGGGGGGCCATTTGGCCACGCGTTATGCGCTGCCCCCCCCTCCATTGGCTCCCGCTCCCAGTCCTGTGGTGAATTTATAGACCATATGGCCACGGGCTATTTGTTATAACAAAACCCCGCGCCCGAATGGGGCTAGGGCCTGAGTCATATGGCAGTGGTTTCATTTGTGGCATGGAACCGAAGGATAATCCCATTATTCCCATGCCATTTCAACTCCCGGTTCTATTATGTGGTCGTGTGGTGTATTGCGCCGAGGGCTAGGGCTAAGCCCCGGCCCTTTTCCCCACTGGCTATTCCATTTAATCAATTTAAATCATTTATTTTCCGTTTGTATTACAAACACCACCGGCCGCCCGGGTGGCTAGCCCATTCTGCTAGTCCATTCGCCTCCGGGAGGTCACGGTTTCAATTCCCGGCCGAGCCAAACCAAATTTTATATAACAAACAAACGAACCAATCTCGGGGTGCCACGTGGCAGCCCTTGACTGGGCCATGTGGCACCTCATCAATCAACCTGTGAATTCCATGTGTCAGCCTTTGATTTGCCCATGTCTGCCACCACGTCAACTGTCTATACTGCCTTGTCACCTGTCGCGTCAGCCTGCCACGTCAGCCGCTGACATCACCTATGCCACATGTCACCCTTTCAGTGGTGACATGTGTCACCTCGGATATGTCCAACCGTACGCTAAATTGACAAAATATGCATGCCACGTGTCACTCCCTGGAGCCACCACATCTTGCTGTACAGACCTACCACATGTCGCTGTACGAACCTGCCACGTCAGCCTCCGTACAGACTGTACGGACTGCACAGTCATCACCTTTTTTGCCTGTTTGCCCTTTCGGACAGAACGCAATATCTTCTCCATACGGAGCCCGTTTTACAAAGTAAATATACCACCGGAATTAGGAAGATGAGGCAGATGCAATGGCACAGGTTTCATCGCATTCCGAGCACTTTCATTTTTGATCATTTTTCAAGCCCTATCAGGCTTCTGGATCCGATTTCGAATCAAGCACTTAGCCCTAGCCTATGGTCATGTGTAGCAGGCGCTAGCGAGGAGGGAGTCATACCTGTATCGCATCTCAGGTATCGGTGTTTGGAGGAAATGAGTCAAGGGTCTTTGACTCATGAACTCACGAGATCGCGAGTTGCGAAAGGGTGACTTTGGTTACAAAGATTTAACTGTTGGATCTTCATGGACCGAGACTCTGAAGTTCCAAAGTCTCGAAATTTGCAGAGCCAGATAGAGATCAAAAAAATTTGTGAAGTCAAAACGTTTTTCTTGTTCATGTTGGCTTATGAATGTTGTAAGTTTTCTTGAAGGTTTAAGGGCCTAACAAACTTCGGTTGACTGCACGTTGTGTGTGCAGAGTTCAACGACTATTAGGACAGCCAAAAACTGACGCCAAGTATGGAATTGGAAGAGGTGCAGATTGCCTCTGAAACAGAAGACAAAAGAGAAGGAAAGGATGTCAACTTGGGAGTCGAAGGAACAAACTTTATTGGGCATGGAAAAGAGATAGATAAAGAGGGATGCATGACGAAACTCATTGAAAAATTGCAGAAAGATGCCGAAGCTCACGGAGCTAATAGCCAAAAGGTCATGAAAATCAGGGATCGACAGGGTGAATTCAACTTAAAAATGTTGAAGAGCCTGGAAATAATAGAAAAGAAATTGGAAAAAGAGAGTGACACAAGCAGATCAAGAAGTGTCAGAACCCCTGAGAGCAGAAGAAGATCAAGGAGTGGTAGCAGACATTACCGTCTCTCCCCGAAGCATTCTGGCAAGGAGACACACAGTAGTTCAAGCCCATCCCCTACCAGAAAACACCAAAAATATGGAAGGGATGAATTGAAAGGGGAAATCAACAAGATTAAACCGCCTACATTCGATGGTGAACATAATAAGGAAGAATATGTCAAAACATGGTTGCTGGGTATGAAGAAATACTTCCAACTAAAGAATTATTCTGCCCATGCAGAAGGAATAATTGCAATGTACCAGCTAAAAGGAAAAGCATCCATGTGGTGGGATCAGTTGGTGCAGGTGCAACACATCAGAGAGAAAGAGGTCACATGGAAGGAGTTTAAGAGGTATTTCGAGAAGAAATACCTGACCAAAATATACTATGACAGAAAGATGAAGGAGTTCTTCGAACTCAAGTTGGGCAGCATAACCATTGATGAGTATGAACGAAGTTTTCTGGAACTACTGAAGTATGTTCCCTTCATCAAAGACGAGGCTGTCAAAATTCAGAGGTATTTGAGTGGACTGTCACCTTCCATTGGTGACAAGAATCAATATGATGATCCTAAGACCATGGAAGAAACCATAAGAGGGTGAAATGCTTATACAAACAGCAAAGAGAAAAGCCTACCTTTCGGAAGGCTTGGGATGACCAGAAGAGGTTTAAGAAAGAATAAAGGCAGAAGGGAAACAGGCCTCCCTTTTTCAGGAACAATCCTTGGCGACAGTCCTCTTTTAGAGAGCCCAGGAAAGTTGAAGGGAGTGAGCAGATGCCAAGACCGCCACCTATGGAGTGTTGGGGATGTAAAGGGAATCATAGGTACAGAGACTGCCCCAACAGAAAAGATAAAGCGAGAACTGTCCATATTGTTCAGCAAGATGAAACAATGGAGGATATGGGCAGCAGAATGCCAAAGATCTATGCAGCCCTAGACAACAAACAAGCAGAATTTCAATTGCACATGATTGAAGTGGAAGGTACGATCAACAACCAACCACTTGTTATTTTAATTGATTTAGAGGCTAGCCATAGTTATATAGATCCTAGAGTGGTGGAAAGTTTGCATTTAACAAGAAGCAAACATGAAAAGTCTTGGCTAGTGAAGTTGGCCACAGGAACCAAAAGGAAGGTCACTGAATTGGTTAAGTCATGTTCAGTAGACATGAAAGGAATGAGCACTAAGGATGAATTGAACATTCTGCCTTTAGGCTCATATGATTGGTTAATTGGGATGGACTGATTGGACCAGCACCATGCCCTTCTGGACTTCTGTAACAAGAGGTTTACATGCCTGAACAAAGAGGGAAATCAGGTAACAGTCCAAGGAATTCCTAGAGCCATGGCTGTTAGGGAAATCTCATCCATGCAGCTGAAGAAATGTTACCGGAAAGGCTGTCAATTATTTGCAGCTCAGGTGGAAGAAGCATCCCAAGATGTAGTCTCGAATCTAGAAGACCACGAGGTACTCAAAGAGTTCAAGGACGTATTTTGGGATGTACCTGGACTACCTCCAAAGAGGGACATCGATTTTTCTATAAATTTGATGCCTGGAGCAGCTCCAGTTTCGAAGGCTCCTTATAGAATGAGTACGCTAGAGCTGAAAGAGTTGCAATTGTAGCTCAAAGAGATACTAAAGAAGGGATACATTTGCCCTAGCATGTCACCGTCGGGTGCCCCCATCCTACTCATGAAGAAGAAAGATGGGATGTTAAGGTTGTGCATTGATTTCCAGTAGTTGAATAAGGTAACTGTCAAGAACAAGTATCCTCTGCCAAGGATCGATGATCTTTTTGATCAGTTTAGGGATGAGAAAATATTTTCAAAAATAGATCTCCGATCAGGATATCACCAAATGAGAATAAATGATGAGGACATCAACAAGGCCGCCTTTAGAACAAGGTACGGTCATTATGAGTTCACGGTGGTGCCGTTTGTGCTGTCCAATGTGCCTGTTGTTTTCATGTGCTTAATGAATGGAGTGTTCTGAGATTATTTGGACAAGTTTGTCATAGTATTCCTGGATGATATCTTGGTGTATTCCAAGACAGAGGAAGAACATGAGCAACACCTGAGAATGGTGTTGCAGGTGTTGAGAGAACACCAGTTGTACGCAAAACTGAGCAAGTGTTCATTTTATCAAAGGTAGATTCATTACTTGGGGCACATTATATCAAAGGAAGGGATCGTTGTGGATCCTAAAAAGGTTGAGGCCATTCGAGAATGGTCAACGCCAAGCAATGTGGTGGAATTTAGATCTTTGATGGGTCTGACAGGCTCTATAGAAGGTTTTTAGCCGGATTCTCAAGGATAGTTCATTCTATCACTTCCTTGCAAAGGAAGGAGAAGAAGTTCTAGCGGACTGAAGAATGTGAGAGTAGCTTCCAGCGATTGAAGAAACTGCTAACCAACGTTCCAATCCTGAAGATTGCATATCCAAATAAGGATTACGTAGTGTGCACTGATGAGTGTAAGGAGGGACTGGGAGGAGTTCTCAGCCAAGAGGGATTTGTAGTTTGTTACGAGTCCTGAAAGTTGAAGGAGCATGAGAGGAATTATGCCACTCATGATTTAGAGCTGGTAAAAATCGTCCACACCTTGAGGAAATGGAGACATTACCTCATGGGCAAAATATTCGAGTTGAAAACAGACCATAACAGTCTGAAGTATTTATTTGATCAGCCAACTTTAAAGGTTAGGCAAATCAGATGGTTGGAGTTTTTGTGTGAATATGACTTTGATATCAAGCATATCAAAGGGAAATAAAATAAGGTGGCTGATGCACTCAGCAAAAAAGTGCACGAATTACATGCTACATCCATTAGCATGTACAGGACTGAGATTAAAGATAGAATTTTGAAAGTTGCAAATGCTGATTTGTAGTACAGAGGTTTAGTAGCAAAGCTATAGCAGCGTGAGAGACCACAGACCAAGGAAAGTTACACCTTGGGAACTGATGGCTTACTTCTGTAAAAAAAAAGAGTGTATGTACCCAATGTCCGAGATTTGAAGCTAGCAATTTTGAAAGAAATGCATAGCGTGGCTTATGCTGGACATCCCGGATACTAGAAAACTTTGGCAGTAGTCAAAAGCCACTACTTCTAGCTGGGTCTGAAGAAGGAAATCATTGAATACATCGCCAGATGTATGGAGTGCCAGAAGGTTAAGGCTGTGCATAGGCACCCAGCAGGGTTGTTGTAGCCTTTACCCATTCCTGAATGGAAATGGGATGTGGTAACAATGGATTTTATCACCGGACTACCTAGAAAAAGCAAGCAACATGATTCAATCATGGTGGTGGTGGACAAGCTTACTAAAGCTGCCCATTTTATTCCACTGAAAACCACCCACAGGGCAGCTGATGTTGCTGATATCTTTTTAAAAGAAGTTGCACGCTTGCATGGAATTCCTAAGACAATTGTGTCTGATAGGGACCCGAAATTCACTTCAAATTTCTGGAAAGGATTGTTCAAAGGATTCAGAACGAATCTGAACTTTAGTACAACGTATCATCCTGATTCTGATGGTCATACAGAGAGGGTGAATAGGGTAATAGAAGACATACTGAGAATGTATGTGATGGATAAACCATCAAGGTGGGAAGACTACCTGCATTTTGTAGAATTTGCCTACAATAATGGGTATCATGCATCATTGAAGATGAGCCCATTCGAAGCACTTTATGGAAGAAAGTGAAACACTCCAGTGAGCTGGGATAATCTAGCTGACAGAGCATTCATTGGGCCTGAACTACTCAAAGAGTTAGAAGATCAAATGATAAAAATTAAATAGAATCTAAAAGCTACCCAGGATAGGAAGAAAAGTTACGCTGACAGTAACAGAACCCATCGAGAATTCAAAGTAGGTGACCATGTTTTCCTGAAAGTGAGGAATAACAAGAGTTCCCTAAGGTTGGGAAGTTGCACCAAATTGGCAGCAAGATTTTGTGGGCCATTTAAGATCTTGGAAAGGATTGGACCAGTTGCATACATGCTTGCATTACCTGCATCTATGACTGTACATAATGTGTTTCATGTTTCACTGCTTAAGAAATATGTACCTGATGCTAATCATGTTATCTATTGGAATGTGATTCAGGTGGAACCAGAAGGTGTCCTGCAAGTGCATCCTGTGCGTATATTGGACAGGAAAAGAAAACAGCTCCGGAATCAAGCTATAGAGCTTGTAAAGTTCTAGTGGACCTGGTGCGGTCCTAAGGATGTGACATGGGAGCATGCAGATGCTATGTCGGCAGAGTACCTGCATCTTTTTGAAAATTTTGAAAGGCTTGTAGAGACAGTGTAAGTTGCACTGAGGACAGTGCAGAAATAAGGGGAGGGGGATTGTAGTGTCCCCAAGGCCGAGCCCTATTGTAAATCATGTTCTGAAAGGANGCAAGGGATTAGGGGATGGAAGGTGGGAAAAGGGGCTAAGTCTTAAGCCTAGGGGGCTTCAGCCTTGGGAATAATATTTTAATATTATTCCAAAAAGGCATGAGCATTTCATGTTTTATCCTAAGTTTCTAACCATGAGGAAGGTGATGCGTGTTGGGTAAATGCGTGCAGTTTCCAGGGCGAAAAGTGTCAGCCCTGACCCATGCAAATAAAATGGCGAAGATGAGACGTGATGGGGGTTCTCCTCCATTCCACCCGATGGCCTAAGTGGATACAACCTCTGAGCGGTACGATCGATCCAACCTCTACAGAAAAACCTCGTACATATTCTGAACTGAAAAACATGTTTTCATCTGGAGAATCCATGTGTATGCTCTATCTGAGATCGAGCTTGTGCGTGGGGTCTCTATCCCAAAGTCGTGACCGTGAGCTATTCGGCCACTGTTGAGCCTATAGGAAAGCCGCGTCAGTTTTCCCTATTGATTGTTGTGGCCATGTAGTGTTGGACTGCGTGTGGCTTGTTGGCCAGTGGAGCAACACTCTCTCCAGGAGAGAGAGTGTACAGAGGAAGGAGAGAACTCTTGGAAGGAACCTTGTAGCTACCACAGAGCCCGGAGACTTCCGGTCCATCCTGTTGCTATAACCCAAGGCAAGGGAGGTTAGTAGCCGAAGGACTGTCCAGGTGATAGAGAAGGTGTATACTCCTGGGGTGGAACAGGCATGTGGGGAATGAAGGTCTGTGGGTAGTGAGCATGAGAGGTTCTTGGGAGAGAATCACATCCTTGTGGTTGTGTGTTGTTTCCCTGTAACCTCAACCTAGCGTAGGATTCCTTGTCTTGGGGTGGAGCTTAGTCCCAGCTCGAGGGTGACCCACTATTAAGCTGATGAGTAGTGCGGTCTAAGACTGGGAGGTTTGTGGAAGGCCTGCACTAGGTTGGTGGAATCTACCACTGTTCAAAGATAAGTACCAGATGATGCTTTAATTATGTTTCTGTATCTCTGTGTATTATAATCATCATGTATTCTACTGTGTATATGAATTGATGTTAAATAGTATTGATTGTTGATTATGGTAGTAAATCGTATGATTACTCTGTGTTGAATGTGTTTAACTTGTTTGGAATGCATGTGATTAATTGTGAGTGAGAATTTTGTTATTCCGCGTAGTAACACCTACACAGTAGTGAGTGAAAAGTGGTGCTACAACCTGTTTATTGCACTTCATAGTTACTATTAAGACCATCAATGGGGCTTTCTTACACCAATTCCCGCTTCCAAAAATTCCCATCCCCTTTATTTTTACGCTCTGCTTTCCCTTTATGGTTACATAGTCATTTTTCGGAAAATGCCTAGGTGCAGGGGTTGGCAGATTCACGTCTTCATATTTCCACTGACACTTTAATATCATGAGTCCAACCAACCGCTTCCCCATTTCATATTCAACAAAAAAATTGGATCGTGATTTCCTGGGTAGGCGAGCTCAACATTGTGTTTCCATTGTTCCGTCGCCTGCAAACAACACCCGGACTTCCCCAATCTAAAAATTGGCAACCAAATTCCCTTTTCTTTTTTCTCGTTTTCTTTCCCTTTCTGGTTACTTAGTCATTTTTCCAAATGTCTTATGCTTTTATATACAACATTTGAAGTTCCACAATATACAAATTGATTTTCAAAGTCCGTCATTGTCCCATGTTCCATGTTACACATTTTGCAATAAAAATTTGGGATACATACAATTTGACCATCGGGCGCTCACATCTTCTGAGTAGAACTTGTGGCTCTATTTTCAAGCCTGTCAATATTCCTTATTCCGAGTATGTCTCATGCTTTTATATCACGAGTCCGACCAACCTCTTACCCATTGCATACGTGGCCACGATTACCATCATCGGTTCCTAGCCAGGCTTGCTCAACATTGCACTTCCATTGTTCTGCTACCTACAAACAACACTCGAAATTTCATGATATACAAATTAACTACCAAAACCCATCATTGTGCCCTGTTCCATGTTACACATTCTGCAGTCAAAAGTTCAGAGACATACAATTTGACCATCGGCCCCTCACGTCTACCGAGTATAACTTGGGACCCTATTTTGAAGCCTGCTCAACCGCTTCCCATACTTGGCCATTTATTGGAATCTCTTTTGCGGGTTGGTGGGTGGACAAAATGTGCAATGCTTAATCTCTCTTCTCAATTCCTGCCACCTTTGCACTTCTTTCTAGATATGAAGTTATTAATATTTAATGCTAATGGCTCATCATGCAGGAACCGTTAAGATTTTCATTAATGTCCAAAAGGCTGGAGAAGATTTGTCATTAATATGAATTAAACCAAGATTTGCAGAGAGTTTTTTTATCCTTTCTGTTGGATCATGTCGTCGTTGATGCCAATGGTTTGTCATTGATGCCAATGGTTTGATTACTTGGTAGATTGTTGGATCATATGTCATTGATGTAAATGGTTTGGTTTGATTGATGTCATTGGTTGATGTCAAGTAATTGATTGATATGATTCCCTTGATGAGAATGGTTGGAGGACCCATGTCCAAGTGGAAACCAATCGATGCAAAGGTAAACAAATGGATGAACTCCAAAGTGGTCCC
>JASDQU010348936.1:0-12013 GCA_032191745.1 Picea mariana
ACAATACAATGATATTGTCTATGGTGAAACAAACACACCTGTTATTTTAACAAGTTATGGGCCCACACTATCTTTAGACAATCTAACCATTAGAAGGTATATTGGGAGGATTCACTCAGTTGTAGTTGTAGTTGCAGTTAGAGTTTTGTTGCAGCAACAAAACCCTAACCCTCTTGTTGAGGCACCTTAAGTGAAGCACTTGACCTAATTCCCGGATAGCCTAGTGCGCCCTGGCCAAGCACACCTCCTGGTACTCTCAACAAGCCAAGTTGTCAAGTTTGCGTTTTTGGTCAAAGTCAATGGTTGACCAAGTCAAAGAAGTCATGACTTACTCTATGAAGTCAGAAAACAAGTTAGAAGGGGCTTTAAACTTCAGAGCATGGAATACAATGATTGACCTCATCCTTGCCAAGAATAAAGTCCTAGATATCGTGAAAGGAAATATCATGGAACCATGGTTTGAAGCAAGAAAAGAGAAGAGATGCATTTGCTGCAAGTATGAATACAAGGAAGGAGTTCCTAATGTTAGAAGAACTTTGGACATGTTGTGCACAAGAAGAGACAAGGTTAAACTCCAAGGAAAACCTTAGTAGGAAGAAGATCCTCAAGCCTTTGCAAAAAAGTTTAAAAGACATGGAGGTAAGAAAAGATTTGATTCAAGAAATAAGTTCAAGAGAGATATGTCAAAGGTACAATGCTTTGAATGCCATGATTATGGCCACTACAAAAGGAATTGTCCTAAACTAACAAGGAAGAGAAAAGAGAGACATCACACATCAGCTACCAATGATGAAGAATCCTCAAAGAAGACAAAGCATGATGAAGAAGATTTATTCTATTATTTGGCCCTTACTGGAGCCATTGAATATGACATGTGGTTGATCGATAGTGGAGCTTTAAGGCATATGACAGGTGATCGTAAGAATTTCTCAAGCATGAAGGAAAAGGAGACACCTCGTAAAGTAGAGCTTGGAGACAAGAACTCTTATGCAGTCAAGAGAATTGGAGAAGCTATTATCAAAATGGAATCAGGTAACTCTATCCATCTTAGTAATGTTTTATATGTTCCTGATTTGAAAAAGAATCTAGTATCCATTTCATGTTTAGAAGAGAAAGGAGATAGAGTAGCTTTTATAGATGGAAAAGTCCGTGTATGGTCTAAAGACTCCAAGATAGAAAACGTTATAGTCATTGGAACCCGTGAAGAAAGGTTATATAAACTCTTAGGTCATAATACTCAAGCCCTAGTATATGACGAAACCAACCCTAGTGAGTTATGTCATCCGTGAAACAAATGGTTGTAGGCATACCAGAATTACATTCAGTACATGAAGGAGTGTGTAGAGGATGTGCACTTGGGAAGAACATTAAGAAACCTTTCCCAAGCAGTGAGAATATATCCAAAGGGATCTTAGACCTAATACATTCAGATGTATGTGGACCTATGCCAGTGAAGTCTCTAGGAGGATCTATTTACTATGTAACATTTATAGATGACTTCTCAATAAAGATATGGTTGTATTTGTTAAAGATTAAGGATGAAGTATTTAGAAAATTCCAAGAATTCAAGGTTGAAGTAGAGAACCTAACAGATAAGAAGATCAAGACAACAAGATCTGATAATGGAGGAGAATACACCTCCAACGAGCTCGTTTCCTTTTGTAAAGAAGTTGGGATTAGGAGGGAGTTCATTGTCCCTCACAATCCTCAACAGAATGGTGTGGCTGAAATAAAGAACAGAACCATTGAAGAATCAATCAAGACAATAATGAATGATCATAACTTATCTATGTTCCTAAAGGAAGAAGTAGCTATGACATTTGTTTATGTTCGGAATAGAAGTCCACATAGAATATTGAAGAACATAACTCGTGAAGAAGCCTTCTCAGGAAAGAAGCCAAGTGTTGAACACTTAAGAACATTTGGATGTTCTGTATACATTCATGTTCCCAATGATAAGAGAAAGAAGTTGGAACCCTTGGGAAAGAGAGGAATATTCGTTGGTTACAATGAATCATCAAAAGCGTATAGAATCTATGCTCTAGGTCAACAAAAGATTGAAATAAGTAGAGATGTAACTTTTGATGAAAGGATTGCATTTAAGAAGTCTATAGAAGAACCCACAGAATGTAGATTTTAACCGTGTACAATATTTTATTGCAAACAAATTTTCAATAAAAGAACAGAAAAGATACAATGGAAAATACACACATTACACAAAGATTTTTCCCCTGGAAACCCAAATCGGGAAAACCAACATATTCTATATTCATTCATAGTGATACATTGTTTACAATACAATATACATATAGGAGCAGGCAACATCCAAAACCCTAACTCAGTGACCTGGATTAGTCAACAACCCTAATTCTTTAACCGGAAATAGAAAACCATCGGCAAAAACCATGTGCCGAAAAATTGCCTAACAATGGACACGTAAATTGAGGCGACATGAAAAATGAGGCAAAAATGCGACATGTTTCTCGAGGAAACCCTCAAACCCCACTGTGCACTCGACGCAATGTAGCACACACTACAACTAGTCATGCAAAGCATATAACACATACCCAACATATAATCCAACAAAGAAGAGGAACATGAAGATACCAAAGAAGAAAGTACATGTTCTCCAGAACAATCTAATGAAAAATAAGAACCACCACATGAATCTGTGGAACCAACTATTAGACCTAAGACAAGAAAAAGACCAACATGGCTTGAAACTACTTTGCAGGAAGCAGAAAAACATAAGGCTCCCACTGGTACTTTCAGACAAAGCAAGAAACCCAAAAGGTTCACTAGTTATGTGACACTCGTGACAAGTTTGGTTAATGCAGAACCTTCCACCTTTGAGGAAGCAATTAAGAAGAAAGAATGGAAGGAGGCCATGATGGAAGAATACCAATCCATCATGAAGAATGATGTATGGGAAGTTGTGGCGAGACCTAAAGAGAAGTATGTAGTCACTTCAAATTAGGTTTATAAGGCAAAGCATGTTGTAGATGGAAGTATTGATAAGTACAAGGCGAGATTTGTGGCTAGAGGGTTCTCCCAACAAGAGGGAGAAGCTTATGATGAGATGTTTGCTCTGGTTGCTAGATATACATCTATCAGAGCCATAATATATATAACAGCTTCCATGGGTTGGATTTTACATCAAATGGATGTAAAGACCGCCTTTATCAATGGAGTGATTGAGGAAGAAGTATATATAGAGAAACCTCAAGGTTTTGAGGTACACCCAAAAAAAAAACCCAAGTATACAGATTGAAGAAGGCCTTGTATGGACTCAAGCAATATCCAAGAGCTTGGTATGCACGTATTGATAGCTACTTGACAAGACTTGGATTTTCCAAGAGTCATGTTGATCCAAATCTTTATTACAAAGTTGTGAATAATGCACATGTGATTCTACTATTATATGTTGATGATTTGTTCTTGACAGGTGCAGAGCCTCTCATTATTCAGTGTAAGAAGGAGCTATCCATTGAATTTGATATGAAGGATCTTTGTCTCATGCACTACTACTTGGGACTAGAAGTGTGGCATAAGCGTGGTGAAGTCTTCCTAGGACAAGGGAAGTACGTTGTAAAGATCCTTCTGAAGTTTGACATGATGGACTGCAAATCCATGGCAAATCCCATGGTAACAGGTTTGAGGAAGTTGAGAGACTATGATTATGATCCAATAGAATCACCCTATACCGGCATCTAATTAGCTCCTTGATGTATTTGGTAAAAACTAGGTCGGACATATGCTTTGTTGTGAACATGTTGAGCTAGTTCCAGGTGGAACCTAGACAAGAGCATTGGGTGGATGCAAAGCATATCTTGATATATCTTCGTGGGACGATAATGTCTGGTTTGAGATATGCCACAAACAGTGAAGTAAAGTTGCATGGATTTACCAATTCAGATTAAGCAAGGAGTGTGGAATATAGAAAGAGTACTTCTGGACTGTGTTTTAGTTTGGGTCCTGCTATGATTTCATGGGCTAGCAGAAAACATAATTATGTTGCACTCAGCACTAAAAAAGCATAATATATTGCAGCTTGTGATGCTTGTATGGCTCCGTAAGATGGTTTATGGATTGTTCGATCAGGTGTTGGATTCTACCACGATATATTGTGATAACTAGAGTTGTGCGAAGCTCTCAGAGAACCCAATGTTCCATGACAGGTCGAAGCACATCGAGATAAAGTATTATTTTCTCTATGATAAATTTCAGAGGGGAGAAGTGGTTCTCCAGTATATCTCCACTGATGAGCAGACTACAAACATTTTGACAAAGCCTTTGTCCAAGATAAAGTTTGCATAGTTGAGGGGCAGATGATCCAGGTGGATATTGGTGGCCACCCACCTATTCCAACTGGCTCCTCGTGTCCGTTTTTGTTCAACGCGTTCTTTTGTACTGCCTTGTAATTGTGGGTTATACACTTCTAGGGCTGTCTAAAGCCCCACACATCCTCCAGGTGGATATGGGTGACCTATCGCCTAATCTAACTAGCTTATTTTGTATGTTTTCATGTCAGCACATCTTGTTGTACTTCTGGGGTCATTTTGGGGCCCTAAACGTTGTTTTTTTATCTAACCACACTCAAACTATAAACGGAGTTAGATTTTGACAACAAAATGTGTAGTTCTCTGAAAGACCTTTCCAACAGGGTATCACGCGCCTAAAACGGAGGTCGTATAAAAAGTTACGACCCTAGGAAGTTGAGGTACCAAATTACACCAACTTACCCATAGGGCCCACATGACTTTTGGCGTTCCACCTTCTAGGGTTAGGTTTTTGGATGTCTAAGGTTTTGGCATTCATGAGTAATATCAAAAAGCCCTCTGGAGCCTCATTGTAATCCATTCTTCTCAGACGGATGCACGTAGCAACCACATCTCTTCTCAGAGATAACTACCACCATTAGAGCAAGTTTTCAATTCTCCAGTTTTACAGTTTTAGCCTATTTCATTATTTAATAGAAGATATTGTTCACTGGATATTTGTGTTATTCTTCATATCTCTATGTTTATTGTATTCAGTCTGTTATTCAGTTATTTCCGCTCCTAAATCTGGATCAATGGTATCAGAGTGGTTTGCTCTTCATTTATTTTTCTTCGTGCATCTCCCCAACAAGATCTGGGTACAAGAAGTTGGGACTCGAACCAATCAATCCATTACAAGATCGATCGCGTCAAGCCCGACAAAAACCCATGGGGGACGAAAAGAAAGATTATGGAGTAGGAGATCCTATTAAAATGTTGCTCGAGGAATCCCTCGCGCGAAAAAGGAATGAAATGATGGACAACTTCACGCAGATCCTTCGACGATTGTCCATGGGAGAAGCATCCTCATCAAGTGGCCATGCAATCCCCTTCAAGGTACATGTAAATTTTGATATTCCATTATTTGAAGGACTAATAGATGTGGATGTTGTAGATAAATGGTTGAATCTGCTCAAAGAATATTTCTCGATCCATAATTTTTCCAATAGGGAAAAGATCACTTTTGCACTCCTCAAGGTCGTTCCCCATGTTAAAGACTGGTGGGATACTTACTCTGAGCAAAGGGCCATGGAGGAATCTGAAATGTTTGTGGTGGCCCCTACATGGGATTCCTTCCAAGATGGCATTAAAAAATAGTACTACCATGTTGGAAGCTACAAGGACTAGTACACCAGATGGCCCACCCTACGTCAAGAAAGGGACCAGATAGTACCAGATTTCAACAATATTTTCCATACCCTACGCACCAAATTGGGTATCAAAGACTCTGAGTGTCATATGGTGCTCAAATATTGAGGTTGTTTCGATAGATATAATAAAACATAAATGGAGTTTCTGGACATCGCCTCATTGGGCATGGCTTATAGATACGCTGTCAAGATCGAGCAGAAATTTAAGCAGAAAAGGTGAGAGTTTGGATTTGCAAACCCCTCCCAGCCAAAGCAGGGCAAAGGAAGACCCAACCCACACAACAAGGGACCAAGTCGAGATGGCCTCCCTCAGGACAACCAGTCCAATAAGCAACACAAGAAGGGAAATGAGAAGACGAAGAAGGACACGAAAAAATGGTGTGAGTGCCATAAAAGTCCTTGGCACAACACCGAAGAATGTCGCTACAAGCAGTCCCTCGTGGTTGAGTTGAAGGCTTCCGAGTCGAAGACTGATTATGATTCTGAGTCAAATCCTGAAGGAGGAATGTGAATTATTGATGTTGAACCCAGTGCCATTGTCGCTACCACCAAAGTCTGTTCAAGCGAACCAGAAGAACTAGAAGAAAGGGAACTCCTCTTTCACTCAAAGATGTGGGTCAAGGGGGATCCGCTTCATTTCATTGTTGATAACAGTAGCTAGAAGAACCTGATTTTAGAAGAGGTCATCAAGTGGCTGGACCTGCCAATGACACCGCACCTGCAGCCCTACACCATCGGCTGGCTTCGCCAAGGAAGAGATCTTCATGTCAGCCAACAGTGTTGTCTGGCCTACAACATCAAGCCATTCAAATATGAGGTATTGTGTGATATTGGTCCCCTTGAAGTTTGTAATGTTCTTTTAGGACAACCATATTTGTGGAAGCATCATGTTGCGTATGAGTCTAGACCCTGCAGTGTTATTATTATTTGGGTAGGAAACTATACAAGATCCCAGAGGTAGCATTGCCTACTGTTATTTATTTAATCTCTGTTAAGCAATGCAGTAAGGTCATTTCACAGACCGGGAAGTTCATCTTCTTTGTGATCCGTGCTCATAGTAAGCAGAAGGTCGTCGCCACATATGTGGCCTCTACACAGTGCCTCTCTTTGCAGCAACAACAAGTGGACGGGATCATGGAGGAATATAGAGACATCTTCTCCTCACCTACAGGGGTACCGACACACTGCCAAGTCAAGCATCCAATTCATCTGACCCCTAGCGCACCTCTACCTCATGGACCAGTCTATCGACGCTCCTTGATGGAGAATGATGAAATCAGGTGTCAAATCTGAGAGCTTCTTCAAAAAGGGCACATCAGTCCCAACTCCTCCCCTTGTGGAAGATTCATTGTATTGGTGCAGAAGAAGGACAGGACTTGGCGACTCTGCATTGATTACAGTGCCTTAAACAAAATCACAGTCAAGAACCGCTACCCCATTCCCAGGATCGATGACCTTCTTGACAAACTCAAGGGGGGCAAGTTATTCAACAAGATTGACCTAAATTCTGGTTACCACCAGGTTCCCATTGAACCAATTGATGTATGGAAGACAACCTTCAAGTCTAAAGAAGGTCTCTACGAATGGCTAGTCATGCCCTTTGGCTTAACAAATGCACCAGCCACTTTCATGAAATTGATGGATGATGTATTGAGACCCTTCACCAACTCCTTTTTGGTAGTATATTTGGATGACATCCTCATCTTCAACAGAACATGGGAGGAGCACATGTGACATATTCAATAGGTTTTGAGCACTCTGCGGCAACACAAGCTTTATACCAACTTGGAAAAATGCTCTTTTGACATGAATAGGGTCCAATACTTGGGCTACATTGTTGATGAGCATGGGGTACATGTTGATCCAGCTAAGATCTAAGTCATCTATGATTGTTCAGCCCCGACAAAACTGACCGAGCTTCAGAGCTTTTTGGGACTAGCCAACTTCTACCGACGGTTCATGTTGGGATTCTCCCATATTGCCTGGGCCCTCAGCCAGGTGACCAAGGGCGGTGGTAGGGCCAAGTTCATGTGGGGAAAGGAGCAACAATGAGCCTTTGATGATTGAAGCATCGCTTGTGCTCAGCTCCAGTACTCTCCCTGCTCGATCTGCGGCAACCATTCAAGATTGAGACTAATGCATCTAACTATGCTGTGGGCACAATTCTCACTTAGCACGAGCATCTGATGGAATACCATAGTGAGACACTCTTCGATACTATCCAAAAATACCCCACCTATGACAAGGAAATGTATTCCATTGTACAAGCTTGTCTTCATTGGAAACATTACATTCTTGGGAAAGAGACGATCATACACATTGATCACAAGCCTCTGCAGTTCATACAGATACAAGGGAAATTGCAGAATGACTACCATCAGAAGTGGTCCACCTACCTGCAGTAGTTCCATATCAACATCAAGTATAAGACAAGTATCTCCAATCGTTTCATTGACTGCCTTGGTCGGCCTCTTGTGGCTGCACTTACCACTGTGCTCTATTCTTGTGGACATGAAGCATTTAAGTGGCCCCAACTCTATCAGCACGATCCAAACTTCACCACCACCTATCAACTCTTGGGTACAAGCGCAACTGTCACTGATTTTCACATTCAGGACAGACTCTTATGCTACTTGGGCCATGTCTGTGTTCCTACAAGCGAGCATGCAAAGTTGATTTGGGAAGCCCACTACATTCGGGTGGCAAGACATTTTGGCGTAGAGAAAACTATGGTTGTTCTTCATAAACATTTTTATTGGCCAAAACTTCAACCAGACGTCAGCAAGTTTATCAGATCTTGCACTGCCTGTGCCATTGCCAAGCCATCCATCAAGAAGCAAGGCTTATACACCCCTCTTCCTATTCTAGAGAAGCCTTGGGAATCCATCTCAATGGATTACATGTTTGGCTTGTCGTCCACCAAGAAAGGAAATGCCTGCATGTTTCTGGTCATCGATCAATTTTCGAAGATGGCCATCCTCACAACCTGTAAGAAGAATGTCATAGCGGTAGATACTGCCAAGCTCTTCTTCAAATGAGTGTGGGTCCATTTTGGGATACCACATACCATCATCTTCGATCGAGACAATAGGTTCCTCAACACCTTTTGGTTGAGTCTCTGGTCTCTATTGGACACCAAGCTCACAAAATCCACTGCTTTCCACCCCCAAACCAATGGCAAAACAGAGGTCATCAATTAGATGATTGTACACATCCTGCGTATGTACAATTCTAAGCATCCACGTACATGGGACGAGAGTCTCCCATATGTCCAAAACAATTACAACATGGCTCTCCATAATTCCATCGGCCATAGCCCATTTCAGGTGGGTCTGGGATTCCAACCCTTGGGACCCATTGATGTTGCACTTCCTCTTGCCACCGCACAGACAGACTCTTCCCCTGATCAGTATATGATCGACAAAGCCACCAAATTCATTTAGCGGATTCAACATATCCACCAACAAGTCCAAGAGATTTTGCAGAAATCCAATGCTAAGTACAAGAAGTTCCATGATCAACAAAGGGTACCACACCAGTTTCAGGTTGGCGACAAAGTCTGGTTACATCTGCAGAAGGAGTGTCTCATCGGGCCCCATTGGAAGCTTCCCCCACTTCGTTATGGGCCTTACACTATCACCAAGGTTGTGGGTAGCAATGCTTTTGACCTCAACACTCCACGCTTCCTTGGTCTGCATCCATTATTCAATGTGGACCTCCTTCGATCATATTTTCCACCATTATTGGACACCTCTAAGATCACAAAACAACTGACACCAATAGAGCTCAACCCTGACTGCATGGAACAAGCATCCACTGATCAGATAGTGGACACACAAGTCAAGGGCGCTCTCCAACAGTGGATCCAGCTTTATCGGGTTGTCAAGGCAGGGCAACTCCTACACCAAGGCACGTGGCTCACCCGAGGCCAAATCCAACAGAATTTTCCTCACTTGATGGGGGAACTCAATGCAATGGAGACCATTGATTCCTAAGGGGATAGGATTAATCCAGGTGGATATTGGTGGCTACCCACCTATTCCAACTGGCTCCTCGTGCTATCTAAAGCCTCGCACATCCTCAAGGTGGATACGAGTGGTCTCTCGCCTAATCCAACTGGCTTATTTTGTATGTTTTCATGTCAACACATCTTGTTGTACTTTCGGGGCCGTTTTGGGGCCCTAAACGTTGTTTTTTTGGCTCACCACAATCAAACTATAGACGGAGTTAGATTTTGACAACAGAATGTGTAGTTCTCTAAAAGACATTTCCAACGGGCTATCACTCGCCTAAAACGAAGTTCGTATGCAAAAGTTACGACCCTAGGAAGTTGAGTTACCAAATTACACCAACTTACCCATAGGGCCCACATGACTTTTGGCATTCCACCTTCTAAGGTTAGGTTTTTGGATGTCTAGGGTTTTGGAATTCATGAGTAATATCAAAAAGGCCTCTAGAGCCTCATTGTAATCCATTATGCTCAGACGGATGTACGTAGCAGTCACATCTCTTCTCAGAGATAACTACCACCATTCGAGCAAGTTTACAGTTCTGCAGTTTTACAGTTTCAGCCTATTTCATTATTTAATAGAAGATATTGTTCATTGGATATTTGTGTTATTCTTCATATCTCTGTGTTTATCGTATTCGATTTTTTAATCAGTTCATTCCGGTCCTAAATCTGGATCAAGAAGCTGGGGCTCGTGGAGATTTCTCCCTTGGTTGAAAGGGAGGAGATGACTTCTTCGGTTGGGAGGTATCACTAATATGTGGCATCATGGACTATCAGTGAGCTGCAGATCTATATCATGCTAGTACAACTTAGAAATGATCATACAACTTAGAGATGATGCTTGCATCATGCTAGATATGATCATGCTAGTACAACTTAGATATGATATAGATGGTTGGAGTTGTTGATACAGTGGCTTGAGGAGCATCATGCTAGTACAACTTAGAGATAGACATACAACTTAGAGATGATGCTTGCATCATGCTAGTTATGTTCATGCTAGTACAACTTAGAGACGATGTTGGTGAGCTGCATCATGCTAGATATGGTCATGCAAGTACATCTTAGAGGTGGCATACAACTTAGAGATGATGCATTGGCATCATGCTAGAGATGTCATGCTAGTACGACTTAGAGATGATAATACAACTTAGACATGATGCAGGAAGGCTCATGTCATGTTAGATATGATCATGCGAGTACAATTTAGATGTTGCATATAGCTTAGAGATGATGCATTGGCATCATGCTAGATATGTCATGCTAGTACGATTTAGAGATGATCATACAACTTAGAGATGACACGGTGAGGGACTAATCTACATCATGCAAGTACAACTTAGAGGTGTACATACAACTTAGAGATGATGCATTGGCATCATGCTAGTACGACTTAGAGATGATGTAGATGATACTCTAGATCACGCCGGTACAACTTAGATATGATGCATTTGCATCATGCTAGTATGACTTAGAGGTGATACAACTGATGACATTGTTGATGCAAGATGATATCAGATGATATGATTGTTGTGGAGACTGTATGTCTTTGGACAATAGTTGTATGCTACTGTGGTGGATGTGATCCACTGGTATTGATTGTATGTCATTGGTTAGTAGCTATGTGCTACTAGGAGTGGTTGTATACCACTAGATAGTAGTTGTATACTACTATGGATAGACACAATTTTGTTCTATTGGATGGAATTCAGATTGCCATGGAGACTTATCACTAGTGTTGGATAGTGATGTGTGATCATGAGATAGCCCGTGTGGCTATTAGTGTTGCTACCGGGTGAATGGATTGTTTGTGCTCAATACCATTTCATGTAATGCCTCCCTAGCTAGGAGGGAGTGTTGATGTTACGGTAGCTGCGGGAGGTATTAACCTCTACATGTAACCTTTGACGAGACTAGAATATTTCGGGAAGCAAGAGAAACCCTAAATAGTTGGTTAATAACCCTAGAAGACAAGTTGGCTCAAGAGAATAACTTATATTAAGTTATTAGCCTCCAAGAGAAGAAGTCGACCTAGTTAGGTCACTTGGAGGACTATAAATAGAGGGCGCTTGAGCTCATTTGCACTCACTCACTCTCACAACTGCATAAGGACTAGTGGTGTGCATGACCGGTGGAGAGCTGCAACTGCTGCAGTGGTGAGTTGGTCTTTGGTTATGGTTTGGACTTTCTGCTTGGTACACTAGCTTTGGAGAGAGGTACGCTACCTTGGTTGGCTATTGGTTCTAGTGATTGCTTTCGAAATTATTTTTTATGTCAAGGTTAAGGTGCTCGAGGGTGGCCTTTGTGCCTAT
>JASDQU010348937.1:0-12281 GCA_032191745.1 Picea mariana
AGCATGTTGATCTAACGATGTTGTTAGTTCCTCCACGAATAATTACTTCAACAATCATTCCTCTACAATACCATTAGCATCATTGATCCTTCTCAATGATCGATGTTCACTTAGGTCTTCTTCATTGACCTCACCAAGCCAATGTGTGGTTCCTTTCCTTGAGCTCGATCACCTGCAAGCAAACCCTAAACCTACAATTAATTGTTACACCAATCCACAAGGTTCCAATATCTACTTGCACAGGCATTTAACTATAATAAGGTTTCCTTATACACAGATAATAGTGGTATTGATCACTGTCCTCACAGAGACGTAATATTCATAAAGGTAGGGTTTCTCATATAAATGAACAGAGTCTTCAACGATCCTAATAACAGGTTCTTCACATATATGAGTAGAGATTCAACATTCTCACGGATAGAATTTCCAATTACACTCGAAACAGAGTGTTTAATTCACCATAAGCATAATACTCTACAACACAGATTACATAAGGTCGAATGCCTTCTCTTCCTCTGTCTTTGGCCTAATTCAAATGGCCAATCTCCTATCTACCTTGGCCTGATCCCCTCTTAAAAAAAATGTCCAATCCCTAATTCCATAGGGCTTACAACATATATACAAAATGATTATGTAACCATTTTTGGTTCAGATCCACAATATCCTCAACCAAAGCCCCTAAGAATCCTCTCAGATCTACAAGATCCTCTAAATATCACTAGGATATCTSAAACTCAATCAACAACTCAATCTTAGGATCCTACAAATCTTCATGAGATCTATCCTAACCCTAAGATCTTTCACAAATCCTCCTAATATCACAACTACCTCTCAATCTCTCATGTTCTCCTATATTCAAAAAAATTTACATTAATTCCTCATGAGTCAAATCCCTATCCTAGGTCTCTCTTCAAAATCCATTAAAACACAGGGAAAATACAATAATAACCACCTAGGAGACCAACTTCTTTGGTGTCTCAAGACCCCCTAGGTCTTCTAAATGTACAAGAAAGTTGGAAGTAGGATGATCCTGCATCAAGAGGACAATTATGACAATAAATGTATAATTAGATCTCTTGATTTCCATTGCCTATACTTGGTAACTTCCAAGATATCAATGTTCTCAAGGAGAAGATAGAATGGTAAAGAAAATGAGCCAAAGTCTTTTTATAAACGAGAATGACCTTTTCACCCCTTTTCAAACTTCAAATCAAATGTGTCACATGTGTGGAAGTTTTAGTGGGATGCCATAAAGGCTTAATGGCACAACTTGGAGAAAGTTGTTGCGGTCATGACATATCACATCTCGAAGGAAGTTTCTCGGCTTGCGACAAAGGAAACCTATCTTGATAGGATAAGTTTTGCTTGAGTGCAATAAAGGGAATTTGTCACAGAGATTTGGAATTTTGAGAGTCACGAGGGAAAATGTTTTTGAGTGCAATATGTCACAAACGATGAAAACTTTGAGAGGTGTGATATGTCACTATGAAAACCATTTTTTGTGCAATGTATCATGGCCTTGAAAGTTTTCAAATTTTGAGATATGTCTTGGCGAGAGAAAATTTTGCAGGATGCAACATGTCACAAGAGACAAAAACTTTGAGAGGTATGATATGACAAGTTTTCCAAAATATTGTAAGTCTTTTTTTTTCACAAAAAAACAAGTTTTTGTGTGATGTAGTGTATCACACCAAAATGAACTTTAATGCAATGTATCTCACCAAGATAATTTTTCTTACAATGTGATAGAGGAAAAAATCACAACTTTTGAAGTTGTGATAAGGTAGAAACTTGCTCAAAAGGTTAGGACAAGATATCCAAAGAAACTTTTAAGGTGCAATGAAACCTAAAACCTAATAAGAGTGTCAAAGACTCATTACATGAAAAATATTCTATGTGATTAACTCGAAAATAAGTCCATGAAAGTTCAAAAGTCTAAAAAGAAAAGGAGGGGCCCAATCCATTTTTCCCTTTTCAAATGACAAGGAAAAAAAATAATACGGAGAATTTGTTGCTTGCTCAACACATCTCTAATAAAGGAAACCTAAAATTGGAAATTGAAAACAAAATAATTATTTTCATCCAAAACAAAAGAAAGATATATTATTATAAAATTCCATTAGTTCCAAACTTAATAATCATTTATATCCTAATAAGGTTGCAAGACTCAAAAAAAGAAAGACACTATAACTAAAATTGGAACTAACTCACATGCAACCAATAGATAAATCCTTCAAAAGCTTCAGAAAACTCCTTGGTATAATTGTTTTTGAAATGTATGCAACCTAAAGAAAATTGAATATAAAACTCATTTCCTTATAAAATACCTTATATACAAAAAGAATTATATATGCTTATTGGTATTTGCAATCACAATTTGATTCATAAAATACTCAAACTAAACTTGAAAACTTTATTGTGAATCTAAACCCACACATAAACAAATCAATAAAAAAATTCAAGACTTCGATTTCCTAATTTTATTTGTTCACTCTCTTTTCATAAAGTCTATATACCAAGTTGATTTAAAAGATAATATAATATTTCATCATCATAAAAAAAACTCATATTTCAAAAACGTTTGGTAGTTATATTTTATTATTAAAATTTTAAATTTATGTATCTTTTATCCTAACATTATATTATTTTCACATATATTTATATATTTATAGTGTTTTAAGACTAAGAATGTGACCATTATAATTTTTATTTTTATTTTATAGCCATTCTAAATATCGTGAAAGGAAACAAGTATTTTTGGTTTTAAAAATTTAGGAAAAATAATTTTGAATTAATAAAATTACAGATATCATATGTTAATATTGCACAATCTAGATATAGTGGGATATTTAAGGGTGTTGAATCCTTTTTGTATTAAAAAAAAACATTATACCTCTAATAACTAGATTAAATTTTTATAATTAATTTTGAACTTATTTTAGATGCTAAGTTTTATTAGTCCTTTGTTATGTTTGTCTCCCCTCTTGTTTTATTTGTCTCCTCTCTTTGTCTCTTCCTTGTTTATCTCTCAACAATTCATTAATGTTTTATAGGTTTTTTCAAGTTCATTGTAAAGATAACACACAATTTTTCTTTGTTTTACACAAATAAATAAATAAATAAGTGTTAATTCCTCAAAAAATAATAGTCACTGTACATATCAGTTCAAGATCCCAAGCCTTCCACCTATTCCACAAAACTAGTGGAAACAGAAATAGGTGGGACCCTTTTGTTCTGGTAGCCAAACAGAAAAGTCACCACTTGCTCTACCAAACAATTGGAAAATGGAGGAGGTGGTAGTAAAGTGTTGTGACAGAGCTATCTAGACATGCAACAAAAAGAATGAACATAAAATCTGGACAGAGCATAGAACAGGAAAGTTGAACCGTAGTACAAAAAAAAAAAAACCTTTTTTTTTGTAGAGGAAGTGCAGAGAGCCTATGAACCTTAAACATTAAAGGAACTATTAGAAATTTCCATCATGAATGCCACTATGAGCAGTGAAGACGTAAGGTTGCGCACAGGTTGGGAATCTATGTTGAAATTGCATGCATGAGAAGGCATTGAACAACATCTCAAGCCTGCTACTGAGGAGAGTGCATCTGTGGAGCTTCTCCATCATGTCCCTCCTCATATTGAAGATGAGCTCCAGGTGTTATGGCACCAGGAAGCAAGATGAGTTCAATTCTCGGGCCATGGATGAGGTATGCAATGGAGGCTCAATCGAACGGTTTGCCCAAGGAATTTCTTCTTGGACTATATAATTTGCCCCCTTCAAGACTGTCGTTGTAGCAATTGCAGGAATACTAGTACTAGGTTGGTCATGGTGATCCGGAACCATGTAGAGGAGGGAGTCTAGCGGAGCCGTAATTGGTGCCTCCAGAATTTCCTCCTCCACATAGGCCATGGGAGGCAACTTCAACTCTTTATTCCTTTGAATTAGAGTTGTCAGGGAAGCCTATGCTAGCTCGCGAAGTAAACTCTTCCTTGTTGCATAGAAATACCAAGAGGGACCCCTCTTTGAATTCCCATGCTCATGAGGCGTGGCAGATAAGGAAGGCCAGACGGAACCGAGAAGAAGAGCGCGCAAAGCTTGACCACTGAGCAGAGAAGAGCACAAATGAAAAAACAGAGATGAATGAAATGATCCATAACCAACCTGGAAGAAATGGAGGAGTACCGAGGAAGATAAAGTGACCTCGCACATGCCTCTCATACCCATCATCACCCCTCTGTGGTGCACTAAGAGATCCATTAAACCTATGTGAGGGAGTTGTCAAACCTGCCCAAGAGCGCGATTAATTTTTTCCTCCATCCAAGTAATGAAGGTTAGGGTGGTGGAAGGCCTCACTAATAGCTTGGGCTACATGTTGACTATGTGGCACGATATGATCTACGTGGCACCCCATCCAAGGTGTTTTACACAAAATTATGTTAATGATGTTTTTGGGATAAAAAGAAATTATTGTTTGTAATACCTTTTCCATAAGTGCACTTATTAATTTTTCTTATTAAATTGAAACAAATAATATTAAAATCGAACCCAAAGACAATGAAAACCTCCCACAATCAAACCAAGGTGAGTAAAACCCAAACCCACCACAACCACGAAAAATAAGCATACAGATTGATGAGGGTTGGCTACTTTGAGATCAATTTTCAATGATTTAAGGGAAACCAAAGAACCTAGTCGAGAGTCCTTGGCCACTTCATTGGACATCATTGTAAGGTCCATTGCAATTTCTCTAGGGAAATTAACTTCTATTTCAAAATATAGGGCTAGAATGTTTGAGTTTTTCAGGATTGGAATGGATAGAAACCAAGTTAGAGACTTGGGTATTAAAAAATAAAATATGATGTCCCTTTTTATTGATCCTCGATATTCACAACAATCACCCATCACCAAGAAATTCAACTGTATTGATTGGTGCATCCACCCACAAATTCTTCAAAACTGGATGGATAGGTGGTTTACGGTATTTGATGCGCCTCTCTGCAATAACAAGGAGGTGCATTTATATGTTTTGAGAAAATTATGGGAATAATTTGTTTTGGGTCACCATGTCAACTACTTCAACATTGGTGACTTCTAGGGGGTGGGTCGAGGGTCCGCACATGACCGAGAGCATGATAGGTGTGATTCCATGTTAGGTTCTCGTCCCCCTAGGTGAAGGCCTAACCCCCCATGCCCAATGTACTCCTATTACATAGGGCTTGCAAAAAGTATAGGTAGATATATATTCTTTGACTCAGAACCTAGTGCAACATGGTATATTTGTTGCAGCAGGAGGTGCATGTCGGTGACATTGATAAAGGGGTCATACCTTCAACCCCTAGAGAAGAGTGCGGTGAGGAGAGGGCACATGGACATAGCAGTTGTCCATGTGAACCTCACAGATGATCAATTTATCAGCATAATTGCTATGGGACTATGGAGGCGGGTGTACAATAGAGCTTCATGGAGGAGATTAGTATCTTAACCATCTGTATGTTCTTCATCATTATATATTTATATAGTATTATATGTATTTATTTTGATATTTTATTGTATTTTGTTTTGTAGTTTCTACACCTGAATAATGAACTTTCTACGCCGATAGATGCATCGATTTGTATCTCCATCACCGATGCAATGGTAGAGGCATCCTGCTCTTTCAGTGTTCCACATACACGTGTATGTTTCACATTTGATAAATTCACCATAGTGAGTTCTTTATTTTATAGCATCCACAAATTTATAATGTTCTTGTGTTTCTATAGGTTGTGGGACCAAGCGGTGTCGAGCAATGTTCACCTGGGAAGGACAAGTCACCTGCCTCACAGGTATCATTTGTTGAGTTAAATCTCATTTAAATCTCAAAATTTTTGTATTTATGTTGTTGGATTTTAGTAGTTGGCACTAATAACAATATTATTAATATGTATGTAGGTTGCTCATATTTTCGTTAGTTATAGTACTAGTTCACTTTTTGGGTAGTCGACCATGGATTTTAGGTTACCCATTTCTAGAGCAGGCGTTATTCCATCGCTTGGACAACATATTGGGATTCATTATCGCCCACCCCCAATATATTTCTTATTCGGTGCATCCTCGTTGGATGCATCTGTAGGACACCCATCTACACCACCTCTTCCATCGCATCCATCCATAGTAGATGCACTTGTATGCCACCCACCCCCACTACCATTTCCATATATGTCATCCACCAAGGATTCTACATTAGATATCACTTCAGATTAGGTCATATAACCAAGCGCTCCACCTTCTAGTGACTCTCCATCAATGCCTGAGATATTCATGGTGAGATAATATGTTGATGATCAATTTTTATGTATCATGAATAGAATTTATTTTATGCATATTTTTTTAAATTTCATGCTTTGATCCTTGTAATTGACACAAGGTGGCGTCAATGAGAGATTAGGGTCATGGAGGAGGGTAACACCCTCACAATTAGCAATACCATATACGATGAGTTGTCTTATGTTGAATTACAAAGTATCATTTTGTAAGTCTTTTAATTCATTGTGGAAAAAACATAAAAATGTTTTTTCTTTGTGCAGTCTCCAAAGTGATGAACAACACCCAGGTGAAAACCCACTCAAGGTTATTATTCGAGAAAGAAAATAAATATCCATTTACAGGATGCTCCTAAGGGTGGTTGTTACACATCAAAATGCCACACTCAAGTTACGCACCCTAAGTGTCGCAAGTATTTCAAAGTGACATATGCACCTCGATAAGTGTCACATGCACTACCGCATACACTTTCATATACATCTCCCTAGTGGAGTCACCAATTTTTGTTATGGAATGTTTCATCTACAGACAGATGGAACCTCCCTTGGATTACAAACCCCTATTACCAAGAAAAAAAATAACAAGTGGACACTAACATTGTAATACCCCAAGGACATGCCCCAATTGCATTATGAATTGTAAGTATGTTTATAGGCTGGTGAGCCAAGTTTATATAAGCTGGTGGGCTTATGTTTTTATTAGGCCAGAGAGCCTAAGGGTTGAAGGCCAAGAGCCTGATTTTGTACATGTAATGATGCACATTATTAATATAAAAACATCTCTGTGTGTGGACCGACCATGATGAATGAGTGATGCAGGACTAAGCTTCCACAAAGCCTGGGTAAGGGAGAGGGGGCTGAAAGGTTGGTAGAAAGGCTAAGCTTAGGATCTTAAGTCCTTAAGAATAATATTTTATTATTATTCCAAAACCATGTGAAAATTATGTTATATCCCAAGTCCTTAGAAGGACAGGTGACTCCCAAGGAGGAGGAGTGTGCTTCATGGGCGACATGTGTCAGCCCAGCCACATGCAATTTAACCCCAGAAATGAATCGTGTTGGGGGTTCGACCTCCCATTCTCCATCCTCCGTCTGAACTCGTGAGTGCCCATCATTGACCTAGGTTTTTGGTGTTTTGTGCTGGATCCTTCACCGGAACCATGGAAGTCTCTGGGTGGAATCTCTATAAACCTTACGCATCTCCGAAACTAGAGCCGTGAGTCTGTCCTTTATTGCTAGTTGGGAAACCCAAATCTCCTGTAATTGTTGAGCCTTGCTATGTTGTAGCATCTGTCTGTCACCAGTTTGGTAAGACCATGTCTGTGTTCCCAGTTGGTTGTTGTAGTTGAGTAGTGCTTGACTACGTGTGGCTTGCTGGCCAGTGTAAGTTCATGCTAAGTGTCGTGGTTGCCTGACTGTGTTGGAAACCGAGTTGAGGGAAACAGGTTTCCAAACTTGTGGGTGACTCTCTCCAGGTGAGAGAGTGCGCAGAGGAAGTGAGAACTCCTAAAAGGGGTCCTGTAGCTGCCACAAAGCTCGGAGACTTCCGGTCTGGTCTATTGATGAAGCCCAAGGCAAGGGAAGTTTAGCAAACGAAGGACTGTCTGGGTGACAGTGAAACTATATACTCCTGGGGTGGGACATGCATGTGGGGAATGAAAGTCTGTGAGTAGTGGGCATAAGTGGATCCTAGGAAAGAAACCTTCCTCTCTAACTGTGTGACTGCCCTATTGACCTTGCCTAGCCTAGAAATCTCTTGCTCGGTGGAGCTTAGTCCCAGCTCGGGGGTGACCTACTACTGAGAGTGATGAACAACGCAGTCTAAGGCTGGGAGGTTCATGGAAGGTCTGCACGCAGTTGGTGTGTTACCATCATACAGTTTCAAAGATAAGTATCAGTTTGTGCGTAATAGTATGTTATGTATGTCTGTGATGCTTGCATGATTATCATGTGTTCTGTTGCACATATGAATTATTGTTAATGTCATTGATTATGTATGCTAGCATTAATTATGTGCTTACTCTGTGTTAATGCATTTGAATTCATTAAAATGCATACTATATAAGTGTTATTCCGCAGTAGCATTACTCCTCGCGTGGGTTGACAACCCAGGGATGTTACATTTTGGTATCAGAGATTTAAAAGCTAATTGAAGGTTGTGTTGGTAGCATTGGTTGGTCTTTGGAGGGTCGAGGATGTTACATTTTGGTATCAGAGCCCATGGTTTCAATGCTAAACTTGGATGGGTCGGATAAGTGGTCTTTGGACCCCAGGGTTCAAGTAGAAATTGTGTTTGGAAGAACCAATTTCAGACCCTAGAATGTCCTTGAGTGCCAAGAAGTTACCTTGGATGTGTTACGAAGCTCAGGAGAAGTAACGGTATCGTAAAACCATGACTGAAGTGGTATTGGGGCTTCAGAGTAATGTGGGCCATAGGATTTGTTCGGAAGGAAGGAAAACCTTTTTTGACCATCAGATCTGGAGAAGGTGCAGGAAGGTTATCCTGGAAACCTTTCGGAATTTCGGCAATCGGGAGAAACGAGATAAGCAGATGCACGAAATCTCGATGCCCGAAACTTTGAAATCCCGAGAAATACCTACACCGTAGATCGTAGGAAAGGATCTTGACCGTTGGATCAAGCAGGTGAGTAGATCATAATTTCGACAATTGGGAGAAGCGAGGTGTGCTGATGCACAAACTCCCGATGCCCGAAACTCTGAAACTAAAACTGAACCAGGGTGGGAAATGATGACGTCGTCGAAGGTGACGTGGACCTTCCTAGATCTGCCACGTGCCACCGCCTTAGTTGGTGACAGCTGTACTACGTGGGCCCGAAGGGTAAAGTAGATCGAAATTTTGGATGTCAAAAGATTGGGAAGAAGCAAGTGTGGGAACTTCCGAGGTTCGAAGTCCCAAAGTTCCAAGGTCCGAAGTCCCAAAGTCCCAAAAACTTTGAGGACATAAAGACCACAATGGATTTCAACCGTTGGATGATGGGTAAACGTGGAACGTTGATCCACCCAATTTCGCGAATTCGATAATCGTAACTCCGAGAGATAGTTGTGTGTTCTTTGAAATCTCTGAAGGCCGAAAGTCCGAGTAGCACCTAGTAGTTTAGCGTTTGGTCATGGCTCGTGATCACATGGGTTGGGGACTAAGAAAGAGGGGGCTATCACCCTAAATTTATAGAGCCGAGCAGATCTTGGAAAGTTCATGAAATCGAAACGTTTTTATTAATCGGATTGGTTTTGATTGTGTGGATTTTGTTAAGGAGAGATGGCCTGAAAAATTCTGGTTATCTGCACGTTGGGATTGCAGAAGTTTGACGAATTCTAGAACTGGTTAGAATTGCCATGGAGTGCAAAGAAATGGAAGAGGCGTGGATTGCCTCCAGTTTAGAGAACGAAAGAGAAGGAATGGATGTCCACTTGGGAGTCGAAGGATCGAACTCCAATGGGAACAAAAACGAGATGGGTAAGGAAGGGCATATGATGCAAATCATTGAAATATTGCAGAAAGATGCCCAAACTCGTCGAGAAAATAGCAGAAAGATCAAGAAAACTTAGGAAAAACAAGGTGAATTCAACGTAAAGTTGTTAAAGAGTTTGGAGAGAATTGAAAAGAAATTGGAAAAAGAGAGTGACTCAAGCAAAACAAGGAGTCGCAGGACCCCTGAGAGGAAAATAAGATTGAGAAGTGTTAGCAGACATCGTCATTGTTCCCCAAAGCATTCCAGTAAGGAAGCACATAGTAGTTCAAGCCCATCTCCTACCAGAAAGCACAGGAGATCTTGAATGGATGAACTAAAGGGAGAAATGAACAAGATTAAGCCTCCAATGTTTGATGGAGAACATAAGAAGGAGGAAGATGTCGAAACATGGTTGCTTGGCATGAGGAAGTATTTCCAACTGTAGAATTATTCCTCTCATGTAGAAGGAAGAATTGTGATGTATCAATTGAAAGGAAAAACATCTATGTGGTGGGATCAGCTTGTGCAGGTACAACACATTAGAGAGAAAGATATCACTTGGAAATAATTCAAGAGGTATTTCGAGAAGAAATACTTGACTAAAAGATACTATGATAGAAAGATGAAGGATTTCTTCGAACTCAAGTTGGGAAGCATGACCATTGATGAGTATGAACGAATATTTATGGAACTGTTGAAGTATGTTCCGTTCATCAAGAAGGAAACTGTCAAGATTCAGAGGTATCGAAGTGGATTGCCACCTTCCATTGGAGACAAGATTCAGTATGATGACCCTAATACTATGGAAGAAATGATAAGAAAAGTGAAATGATTATATGCAAAACAAAGATAAAACCCTACTTTCCAGAAGGCTTGGGAAGACAAGAAGAAGTTCAAGAAATAGCAGAGACAGAAAGGAAGCAAACCTTCCTTTTTCAGAAACAGTCCTCAAGGGCAGCCTTCTTTTAGACAGCACAGAAAGGATGAAATGGGTGGACAAATGCCAAGAAAGACACCTATGGAGTGTTGGGGTTGTAAACTAAACCATAGGCATAGAGATTGCCCCCACAGAAGTGATAAATTGAGAGTCGTCCACAATGTTCAGTAGGCTAAAACAGTTGAGGACATGGGCAATAGAATGCTAAGGATATACGTAGCCCTGGACAAAAAGAAAGCTGAATATCAGTCGTACATGATTGAAGTGGAAGGTATGATCAACAACCATGCCTCTACTATTTTAATTGATTCAGGGGCTAGCCATAGTTATATAGATCCTAGAGTGGTGGAAAGTTTTCAATTGTCGAGAAGCAAACATGAAAAATCTTGGTTAGTGCAGCTGGCTATAGGAACCAAGAGGAAATTCACTAAGTTGGTTAAGTCATGTCCAGTGGACATAAATGGACTGAGCACAAAGGTTGAATTGAACATTCTTCCTTTAGGCTCTTATGATTGTTTAATTGGGATGGACTGGTTGGACCAACACCATCCCATCCTAGACTGTTGTAACAAGGCATTCACTTTTTGGATGAGGAAGGGAATCAGAAAACAATCCAAGGAATTTCCAGAGATGTTGCTATCAGAGAAATATCAGCAATGTAGCTGAAGAAGTGCTTCAGGAAAGGTTTTCAATTATTTGCAACCCATGTGGAGGAAGCATCTAGGGATGGAGTCTCAAAGATTGGAGATCATGCAGTACTAAAGGAGTTTGAAGATGTATTCCACGAGGTACCAGGGCTACCTCTGAAGAGATATATTGATTTCTCTATAAACTTAATGCTTGGAGCAACTCTAGTGTCGAAAGCTCCTTATAGAATGAGTACGCCAGAGCTAAAAGAACTGCAATTGAAGCTTGAAGAACTTCTGAAGAAGGGGTACATATGCCCAAGTGTGTCACCTTGGGGAGCCCCGGTTCTATTCGTGAAGAAGAAGGACAGAACATTGAGATTGTGTATCGATTTCAGACAATTGAACAAAGTGACTGTAAAGAATAAATATCCCCTATTGAGGATTGATGACTTCTTCGATCAGTTGAAGGATGCAAAGATATTTTCGAAGATAGATCTCAAGTCAAGATATCACCAGGTAAGGATAAAGGATGAATACATCAACAAGACCGCCTTCAGAACAAGGTATGGTCATTATGAGTTCACAGTGGTGCCATTTGGGTTGTCAAATGCACCCATTGTTTTTATGTGCCTGATGAATGGTCTATTCAGGGACTATTTGGACAAGTTTGTCATAGTCCTTTTGGATGACATCCTGGTGTATTCCAAGTCGAAGGAAGAACATGAGCAACATATGAGGATGGTATTGTAGACGCTACGAGAGCACCAACTGTATGCCAAGTTGAGCAAGTACTCATTTTATTAGGAGCGGATCCATTACCTGGGGCATATTATTTCGAAGGATGGGATAGTTGTAGATCCTAAGAATATTGAGGCCATCATAGAATGGTTAGTGCCAAAGAATGTGACAGAAGTCAGATCCTTTATGGGTCTAGCTAGTTATTAC
>JASDQU010348938.1:0-12281 GCA_032191745.1 Picea mariana
TTAAATGTGAGAGGGATAGGAGGCACCCTCAAAGTTGCCTCAGTTCGATGACTTTTGGAACACACTCGTCTTGATATCATTCTCTGACCGTCTTGGGTGTCGAGTTCAGTTAGTTCAGTGGGTACCTCTGGTGGTCTCCTAGTTGCATGGGACCCTGTTTTATTTGTTTTGGACCTTTTTCTCATACTGGGTGGAATATAGCTTATAGGGAAAAGTCTAATACATAATCGAGACTTTTCACTTCTTAATATGTATGGTCCTTGCAAGGATAGGAAACATTTTTGGAAGACACTCGCTGAAAGCAGTATTCTTGCTATCAAAAACTTGACTATAGCCAGGGATCTAATTATTATTCTTTCAGCTGATGAGATTTGGGGAGGGTTCCTGGGGTCAGATATTTCAGAAAAAAAAAATTCCAAAGAAATCTTTTCTTCAAACAACTTGATTGACATTAAGCCAGCCAAAGTGGTGCCGACCTGGAGAAATGGGCGCATTGGGCAGGATTCGATTGCTAGGAGGTTAGATAGGTTCCTAGTCATTGAAGATCTATTAAGTGTCACTGGGATTTATAGGTCGTGGTTTGAATTCCCTTTTATTTCAGATCATGTGCCTATCCTACTTCAACTGGAGTTGCCACCTACCTACAAAATTTATCCTTTTAAATTTAATCTGCAATGGCTCACGGAAGAAGGTTTTGTGGAACTAGTCTTTAAGGTTTGGAATGATCTGATGTTCATGACTGAAAGTGGCAAACAACAGAGGATCATTTGGAAATTAAAAGAACTAAAAAAAAAACAAAGTTTGGCTTAAAGAGCTTTTGACCAAGAAAAAAAAGAAGTTGTTAGCGTTGGAATCAGACATAAAGGACAAAATCAAGCATCTAGAAAATGATCATACCGACAACGCAGCTGCCCTATCTCTTTGACATATGGAATTGGAAAGGAGTGAGATTCTTAAAGGTGAGGAAGAACAATGGCACCTGCGAAGCAAGGCACTTTGGCTGAGCTGCGGTGATAAAAATACGAAATACTTTCATAAGTATGCAAGTTCCAATAGAGTGAAGAAACACATTTGGAAAATCCATAATGGGTATGGTAACCTTGTTATAGATCAGAATTCAATTAAGGAAGCTACTGTAAATTTCTTCAAGGACTTATACAAAGCATCGTCTGAGCAGGTATTGTCCGATCAATGCAAGATTTTAGACTACTACCCACAGATGATAAATGAGGAGGAAGCCAACACATTGATACAATTGGTTACCTTGGAGGAATTGAAAGAGGTCCTGTTACTTTTTAAGAAAGAAAAAAGTATGGGTCCCGACGGTTGGACTGTCGAACTCTTTATATTCTTTTTTGATCTTGTCGGGGAAGATGTTCTTGCAATGGTGGAAGAATCAAGAATTTTAGGTGCTATCCCAGGAGGCCTAAACGCTACTTTCCTGACCTTGATTCCTAAGGCAAATAATCCTTCCTCCTTTGAAGATTTCCATCGAATCTCCCTTTGCAACCTATGCTACAAAATAATTTCTAAAATTATTGCAAATCGACTAAAACTATTCCGCTCGAGGGCTCTTTCCTTAGAATAGATGGGGTTTCTTAAAGGCAGGCGCATTCAAGATGTGATAGGCACGGTTCATGAGAGTCTGCATAGTATTAAAAAGAAAAGACTGAAAGCTCTTTTTTTTAAATTGGATTTAAAGAAATCATACGATAGTGTGGATCGGGATTTCTTAAGATTGATCCTTCTCAAAATCGGAGCATGGATTCAAATGACAAATTGGATAATGGCATGTGTCAACTCCGCCTCTTTTGCAGTGTTAATTAATGGAGAGGCTATCAACTTTTTTAGAAGTGGCAAGGGATTTTGGAAAGGATGCCCACTTTCTTCGTTGATCTTCACCTTAGTGATGGAAGGTCTTATCTTATTGCTAAAAAGCAGTCTGGAGAGAGGTACAGTCACAGGTATAAAAGTTTCAAGGATTATAAAAATTTTACATCTCCTATTTGTGGATGATGTTATCATTATGTCAAAGGAAAGTCTAAGTGAATGGAAAGAAATAGTTGGAATCATTGATTTTTTTTTGCAAAGCTTCAGGTCTGTCCTTAAATCATTCAAAGACCATTGTTCTGTTTGAAGGCCTTTTGGAGGCAGATTTGGACCCTTTTAAACGTTTCCTCCCATTTACCTTTAGTCCTCTCTCGGGAGGCTTCAAGTACCTGAGATATCATCTAAATACTGGGGTTCAGTGTGCAAATGACTAGGAATGGTTAGTCTCCAAGTTATCAAAGACGGTGGGGTTATGGTGTAACTGGTGGTTGTCTTTGGGAGGCAGATTCATCTTGGTCAAATCTATTATAGAAGCCCAGCCTGTCTTTTGGTTTTCATTGGAAGCATTACCCCGTTTAGTTATTTGCAAGATTAGAAAAGTGATGTTTCATTTTCTTTGGAATGGTCTCTCGGTGAACAAGCATTATCACTTATGCAGGTGGGAGGTCTTATCCAGACCAAAGAAGTTTGGGGGTTGGGGTTTTCATAACCTTTATTTATTTAATACAGCTTTGAATACCATTTCGTTGTGGCAAGTACTAAATGAAGACAGTATATGGCATTGAGTAGTTGTGGATAAATATTTGCAAAATTCAACTCTCATCAACTGGCTCAAGAAGGCAACGCATTCTACTAGCTCAACATCAAGAATCTGGTCTAATCTAGTGCGCACGACTCCCATTATCCTTCAGTGGCTCAGCTGGCAACCGAGAGTAGGTCACCTTATCATGATAGGAAGAGACAAAATCCTTAGATTGGGAGAAAGTTCCATTCTCCTAATTGAAACAATTAAACATATAAATTAGAACGGGGTTATCTTTCTTACTCAAGCAATGGTGTCAAGGAATCCGGTTACTGTGGCACCTGTGTGGATGAGCAGCGATGAATTGGGGATGACAGGGATGCTAGTTATTGATTGGTCAAATTATTTAAAGGAACTAAATGGAGCTGGCGTCACCCTCCAGTCAAATAAGGATGATACGTTGATGTGGTTGGGTGGGGATAAAGGTGGAGAGCTCTCAGTGAAAAACATTTACGATGCCATCCTTTCCACTCAGGAATTCCCGGTGAGGTGTGGATGGCAGAGACAGTTTTGGAAGTGGCGATTACCTTTGAAGGTAATCTTATTTTTTTGGCTGGTCATTCATAAAAAAATTCTTACCTAGGACATTTTACAGAAAAAGGGAGGATTGAGCCGAGCATTTGTTGTCTCTGTGGGAATATGGCAGAATATATAAATCACCTATTCATTGAGTTGTTATTTACCATATATGTTTGGGAAAAATGTGCATATATGCTTAATTATAATATTCAGTGGGGCAGCCTTTCTCTAACGGACTGTATGAATTATCGAGTTCTTAACAAGCAAGCGTCAAAAAGACTTCTGATACTGACCTGTTGGTTTATATGGAAAGAGAGAAAAAAAACATTATTTGATGATCTTTTTCGCTCCAACTGGGTAATGGTATTCAAGATTATAGGGGCTCTCAATATATTCATACCAGCCCGAAATGCTCAAAGATTAAGATAGAACTCGATCATGAGGAAAAGTGGTTTCGCATTATCCTTTTATGATGGTGTTGCGTTCGCTAGAGGATCCAACTGTGGAGCAGGGGGAACTATTAAATGCTCAAATTCTCAAGTTTATCGATGGTATTTTAATTGTGGAGCTGGAACAAACACAAAATCTGAGTTATTAGGAGCATGGGCTATGCTTACCATCACAAAGATGTTGGATCTTCAATATATTCAAGTGTTGGCGGACTCCAAAGTTGTAATTGAGTGGCTTGACCAGAAAGGGAAACTTCAAGCAATCAACATTGAAGGTTGGAAAAACAAAATTAAGGACATGATCCCCACTTTCAAAGGCCTTTACTTTCAACATATTTTCAGAGAAGCAAATGGGGAGGTTGATTAGTTGTCAAAGAAATCCCTCTCGACTACAAAAGGAAGGATTACTTATTTCACTTGGGATGGTGAAAAGGTTGGTCCTGCTCTCCAAGTGGATGTCTTTTAATTCCTCTTTGTGCTTCTCACCCCTATCGTATTTTTACTGGTCTATTTTTTTCATTGGTATGGATCTAGAACTTTTCAAAGGCACATAGATGATATTTCTCAAAATCTAAACCCTCTGATGTAGGTGGTTGATGTTCCGTCTCATTGTATTGCATGACTGGGTAGCTCAGAAATTTGTCAAACCCAAGTCTTTTTCTAGAAATTTTGTTGTCGGTCATAGTGTTTTTTGACTAGTACCGATTATAGTTTCTCTGAAGATGTAAAAAATATATATATTATTAATATAATTTTTGGGAGAATTTTCTTTTGGAAAAAAACTGACAAGTATTTTGATCACCCTTCTCATTGTAGGATAAATAGTTAAATTAATAGTACATTTAATATGTCAACCCAAGATTCAAAAGTCTGGTGAGATACCAAGGACCATACATTTTATGTGCAAGCTACATGTCTTATGCAACAGTTTCTACAATGAATCTATGAAAGGAAATTGTATTGCTAACTAAAAAAGGAAATTGCATTGCTATTTACATTCACACTTTGCAGAATTTAAATGAAATCAAACTCACAAGAATAAACACAATCACACTTATAGAGATAAATGGAAATCACACTTGTAATGTTAAACATAACTCACACAAATCTTAACCATTAAGTAATCACACCATTTTGAATTGAATTGCACATTCTATTTAATGTAGATAGTTTGAAAACAATTAAACACACTTCCACAAACTATTTCTAGGAATGAAAATGTAGAAAAGGAAAAGGAACAATGTTGTTGCTATTCTTCTTGAGTGGGCTCTACCTCGACAGAAAAGTAACGCTGGTAGGTTACTCATAGAACACTAATCACACAAATCTCATTCAACACTTACAAAGATACATGGAAATAACCAGAACTGAGTCTTGTTCTCTATGAAGGTATGATCAAAATAATCATAACATCTCTCGCAACCCATTGTCTAAAGGTGACAAGGGATATTTATATTAAAATTATACATCACTTAGTGTATAACAACAAAAATAGAAAAAACAACTTAACAACAAGGAAATCGAATTGAGCCAACTCAAGAATCAAAGATTCTCAAGTATATCTCATAATATTGTATGTTCTTATTCTTAGTAACCAATTTGCTAAAACAAAATAACTACTTAACAATCATAATCAGTGCCACTTGTATGCTTTAACCCTACTCACAAGAAAACAATAATACATCTCGTGGCAATTTTTAAGAGGCTCTTTTCTAATGGATCTGTAGCATGATAGTTTCTAGTTTGTCACTACATCGTTCCACAACTTGTTGCTCTAGTTGGTACTAGCTAGTGAGGGTTCGTAGCACCTTGCACAACATGCTTCCACAACCAAGATTAATATCAAACTAAATTAAAATAAGCTACCACTTCCCTATGATTAATGGAAATCCATTAGAAAATTAGAAATGTGATTAAAGATACCTCAAATCCTTTCATCTTCAAATCAAGAAGCAAAGGGATAATGGAAAGGTAAAATAGAGGCAAAATGTGTATATGAAAAAGATAAAAGACAGATAAAAATGTCCAAAATAGGGCCCATCATCTCCCGCCCACTGAGTTTGTTGCACATATCTGTGTAACTATGAAAACCTCTGACTAATCCTCTGAATTAGAAGAGTCTCAACAGGCATACTTTTTATGCAGATTGCTCCCACTGTAAGGTAACCAACTAGACTCATCAACCATTCAAATAACCCAACTAAGCATCTACTTCTGCTCACAAACCTGCTTCTTCATGCACATTCCCAAAAAAATAGAACTGATATTTGGGGGAAGGACATCAAATAGGAGTAAAATAAAATCTCATCCCTATCCATTGTGTCCCATACCTCAAAGAGACCATATATAATTTAGACCTATTTAAAGCTATGTTGAGGGTTGGATGGACAAGGGTTACCTATTCCTAAGTTCAAGGGATAAAACCTCCCATCTCTACTAACAACCAAGCAAGGAATAAATACCACATTGATTTATATTTCTCTCACAATTAGCAAGTGAAACCTTCTATGATTGTCTAATGTGAACAACAAAACAACATTGCTTGAGAAAGAATCTATGATCACTTATAACCAAAAGAAGATTATTATACTTATCTCTCACCCATAGATTGACATGGTGCTCAATGACTTGTAATCATGCCCATTCCCGGTGCCAATGAATCTGATGTGATAAGAATGAGGTGAATTCCCTTAATTGGACATCACCCACAAATGGATTTGGGTTATGTGTCCTCTCATTATCCAATAAGAAATCATGTTGATAAAATTCAATCAATGGTCTGCTTCATGACACATGGAATAGACTTGACAAAATTCTTTAGGTGTAAGGATTTCACAAGGCTTACCTTCATTGAAAGTACAAATCTAAAAACAAGGCCAAGGTTCCTTTAAGAAAATAGCATAAACTAGTGATGTTAATTTGTAGGTAAGAGCTTCGAGAGCTAATTTACACATCCTTTTCTCGTCTTGTCTCAAAGTGAGAAAGTTGCAGAGACTATCGTTCCTTCCATAAAAAATCCCATTTCTCCCTTGTCTAGGCATAAAATTATTCCCATTGTTCTCGAAGTCTATGTATTCCCTAATGATCCACCTGTAATAATATATCTCAATCAAAGAATTCATTAATGTTTTCCCAATTTGCCACTTTAGCCATTAGTAACATAACCTCATAAGCATTCATTGTTACAACTCTGGGTGTTGTTTGTTCTTGGCCTACCTCTAGTTATTTAGCTACATCTCCATGCACATCCTCCTTCAATGCATTTTATATTTCTTATGTTACATCTTGAAGTAGTGTCTCTTCTAGAGCCACTTCCATTTCTTTTGTAGCAACAATGTTATCGAACCCTAACTCTATAGCTTCCATAGCTTCAACCATATCCTCATGTTTACCATAAGGTTTTCCATCTTGTGCCGCATGCAACACTCCCTGCTCTTGTTTGAGATCCTCTAGGGCTTCAATCAAAATATCCAAGTTCACTTTAGCCCTAAGGTTTTCCTCCTTCATATGAATAGAATCCTTACTTTGTAGTTTTTCCAATGTCCTACGAAATCATTTTTTTTTCTTTCAATCTTCGATTGGCCTTTAATAACTCAACATAACAGGTTCTAGCTCTCCACATGTGCTTGTGCTTAAAATAATATTTGACAAACAAATGCTAAACAGGATTCTTGTTTTTCCCTGAAAATTTGTCAATTTCCTCCTCTCTATCCAGCTTGGCTTCCACAACAACCATGATCCTAGTCCCTCTGTGCTTGAAACCTTATCAGATAGAAACCACATTCCCCGTGCTTCATTTTCGAGTCACAAAAGTTGCCACCTCCTAAACAAAAGTATTGGATTCCTTGTCTTCATGAATTCTTGGCTCTCGTACTTCTTCAATATCATCCTCCCTATGCCCAACAATGAATTGGTCCCATGATGACCTTTCCAGAAATAGGATGTTTGTGACCAAAAAATTTATTAACCCATTGTGTCCACACTCTTCTTAGAGTGTCAGATCTACCTTAGAATTTTGGCCAAGATCTTAAAAAAAAATAATGGTAAACTAACAAGGTGGCGATGTTGAAGATGAGAATGCAACTAAAAATGATAAATGTATATCCGGCCATGTCTACCTTTGCAAGTAATATACTCCTGGATATAGAAGGAAACCTCCGACCAAGGAGGGCTCAAAGACTTCTATAGCTGCCCTTTTCTTGTGTTGACAATATGTTCACCATTTTCCATAAAATCAAGCCTTGCACTATTCACTATGGTTGTCACTCAAACCATTTTTCATCATCCATAAACAATTCGGTCTCCCTTGCAAAGGTGGATTCAGAAACTAGGATGCAGAGCCCCCTTACCATAGCTAGAGAGTTATGAAAAGACCTGGCAAACTCCAATGCAACCCTATCATTGAACCCATGAAGTTTTTCAAACTAAACCAACCACCCTACATCATGAAATATTTGCATGGTTTCTATATTAATATGGAGGATGCTTATCCCTACATGTTCATGGTGAATAGTGCTACCCCCCATAGTTGTAGATCATTCCTTTGTGGAATAATATAGAGTGTCGATTTTATAGCTACTAAGTTTGTGGTTTATTAGCTGCTAAATTCGATAATAGAGATGGCACAAGTGATAATAAGGTCATTCCTTTGGGGTAACATCATGATTACATTCATAATGATGGCAAGGAAAATCATTACGATTATGGCATGGTTTAATAATATGACATCAAATTTTAAAATGACAACACCCAACCAATGGTACCCACGTCACTACTCTATAGATGTATGGCATGGCTTGTGTAAGATCCCTAATCAATGGCACCGATGTCAATTGTAGTATAGGAATACAACATGGCTTGTGTCAGCCATCCCTCTCCTCGACTGAAAAGGGATGGTGAGGTATCTTGGTGACATAATAAAGGACTAGCGAGGAGCAATGGAAAGACTAAAGTGAGGAGGAATTTCAAAAGTGTTAGCAATATTGTCATTGATGTCAAAGGAAACAATGCATAGGCAATGATAAATATAAAGGTTGTGATGTACAAAAGTTAACCAAGCATTGGATTGAATCAACATATATTTATTATTTTAATAAACATATGTAGAGAGGGTTAACCCACATACTCATGACTTGGCATGATGATGTTGATTATGTTGGGTACATGCATAATTCTCTCTCTTATATGTAATACCATGGGAAAATACCATGGGTTTCCAAAACCACATGCTCATTGGTAAATTCTACTTTTATCTTAGGTAAATTCCTATTTTCTAGGAGGAAGAGCACACATTCCTTGATTCTAGGAGAAAAGGTGGCTTTGGCAGAATAAAAAGAAATTAATTATTTAATTAATGGTCAACGTGGAAAAGACACAATTCTCAATGAAGGGCCTCCAATAGATATAAATTCAAAAAGAATTAGAGGGAAATATGTGTGAGAAGAAAAGCAATATCATCATATATAAAGAGGAGCCTCTCAAGAAGAAATACGTATGTTACGAAATTCCGAGCAGAATGGTGAAGGAAATATGAATGATTATTTGAAGAAGTCATATTCAAGAAATTCGGAATTGTAATTGAGGGTTGGTGTTGCTCAAACAAAGAGAGTGGTGTCTCTTGCTAAGTTTTTGCTTAGCGATGGTGATAGGTGTCTCCAATAGGTTGGTTCCTACGAAGATCCATAAGAGTAGGTTAGTGCCTACAAGGATATGTATTAGTGGGGATTGATGTATCCAGTAGGTTGGTGCCTACAAATAATTGTAATAGTAATTTGGTGCCTGCAGAGAGTTATAAAGAGAAGTTTTGTGGTTTTCTCTAGAAAGGGTTTCTATGTAAATCTTGTGTTCCATGTTTTGTAGTTGATAGATCATATGTGTGATTGTTTTATTGTGGTGATTGAATTTAAATAAGTAAAATATTTTCTTATATTGATTCACCCCCCCTCTCAGTATAAGTGTGTGCTCAACAAAAAGAAATTCCACACAAATAAAAGATACTACTAAATCATTAGAGAAAGTGAGAGGCATACCTAAACTTACTTAGTGATCATGTGGTCATGAGGAGAATGCAAATGTCACTACAAGAAAATAGGTTCCATAACATTTAATAGAACATTGAACAAATACTCTATATGTGATGGAGAGGGATCTACGCAACAACAATCCGATGGTTTTTGTAGCAAGGGATGAGACTGCAAACCATAACATCGGTAGCAACATGCAATAGAGTGGGAGCAACATCAATATTGAGAAAATAGGCATGTGTCCTTGAGAGCGAAGTTATGCAATAAAGAAACATGATGGATGGAATGTGCCTTTGTAATCAAAGAGAGTAATGGTGAAAAGAAAACACGCCCAAGCAAAACTTGGCCACAACATAGTGAACAAATCTATGGTAACCATGAGAATAGGGTATTGCAACCAAAAGAGAATTTGTGGCAACAATGGCAAGACTACAAAAAAACACTTGCTAAGAAGTAAGAAATACAAAGCTTGCAAACAATAACTACTCAAACTATTGTAGTCATGACAAGCAACTTCAAATTAAATCTACTACCGCTTCTCTTTTTAAGTCTTTCTCGTTAGCAAGTTGATTTTTAAACAAGACCTATCTAACTATGACTAGAGGATTTTCACAATAAGAAATATTTATTGCTAAGGAATGCTAGCAAAAAAAGAATTATCTAACATTCCAAGGTCTAATGGTGCCCAAAATAGGTTTTCGCCATTAAAATGGTGAAAACCTATTTTGGGTACCATTAGACCTTGGAATATTAGAAAATTGGTTTTTGGCTAGCATTCCTTAGAAATAAATATTTATGATTGTGAAAACCCTATGGTCATAGTTGAAAAGGTCTTGTCTAAAAATAAGCTAGCTAGAGAGCAAGCCCAAAGAAAAAAAAGCTCCAATATGTATGTATGTATTATGGAATATGTATGTATGTATTATGGATGTATATTTCACTTGAAAATCAGGTGATTAGAGTTACGAGTCCCAAAGTCACCACAACAACAACCTCCATTTCTAACTGTTGGTAAGATCTCTGATGAAGGCTTCCTTCAACAATGGCTTTTGATATAACCACAATAAATGGCCATTGGAAATGAGAGGAGTTCAGTCATGATCAATAGTGTTGAGTTTCACTAAGCCATTATCATATACTATGTCAATTTCATATGGTCCAACCCAATAAGTTCTCAATTTTCCCTTGAAATCTTTGTATCTCGAATCAAACAAGAGGGCCCAATTTCTTACCTGAAACTTATTTTCTTTTATGAACGTGCCATGCCACTTCACCCTTTGTTGTTGAAAAAGAGAGATATATTGCAAAACATCTTGACAAATTTCATCAAGTTAATTGATCTACTCCAATGGTTCTTTTGGGCTTCAAAAAGATCCATGCCCACTCGCAACACAATTCTCAATGTCTTAATCTCAAATTCAATTGGAAGAACTACATGCTTATCATACACAATTTCATAAGAAGTGAAGCCAATAGTGTTTCTTCATGTAGTACAATAGGCCCAAAGGGCCTCTAGGAGTTTATTAGCCCAATCCCTGTAATGAATCTGCACAATTTTGGTTTTGATAGATTCCATAACTTGATTGGTGACTTCATTAGAGAAATTTTGAGGTAAAAACTGGGCCTCACAAAAAAAAATGTGATATCAACATCAACTTTAAAAGAACCAATAGGATTCAAAACGATGATGTTAACCATAAAGGTAAATGGTTTTGGAGGGAAAGAGAAAACAAACTTACTTTTAATCATATTTTCGACTTATCTTCTTATAGGTTTACTAAAATTTCAAGCGCAGTAATGAGTACCCACTCTGCATACTTTTGATAAACCCACAATGAGATAAGCTAGAAATGCATGGAAACAAAAAAACATGTTTCTTTAGACCCACCCATAGTGAGATAAAATGGAAAGACATGAAAAGAAAACATGTTTCTTGAACATAAATACCTCTTTTTCATGTATTTCCAATTTATCTCATTGTGGGTCTATCAAAATTATGCAAAGTGGGTACTCGTTGAATGTAAAACTTAGTTATGCATCCAACGAGTGCATGTACTTGAAATTTTAGTAAACCTATGAGATAAGGAGAAAATATGATTAAAAAATTAGTTCTCTTTCTTTCCATTTGAAAATTTATAACTTCTATTTTATTATTTTAACTATTATGTTATTATTTTCCTTAGGTGACCCATTTTATATCTCAATTTTTCTTGAATGCAACCTACCCATTGGCATGTGGATGGTAAGGTGTAGACGTTTTGTCCCTAATTCGATATTTCTTTGTTATCGATTAAATGAGCTTGGAAGTGAATTTTGCTTCTTGATCTGTGACTACCTCTTGAGGTAATCCAAACCTGACGAAGGCTACAACACATTCTATTTTTTTTAAAAGTGCTTTGGCCTCAACCCACTTTGTGACATAATCATTATACAACAATATATATATAATTTTTTCTTAGATGGAGGGTTGACAAGCCCCACAAAATATAAAGTTCATTTTTCAAAAGGCTCTACTACAAGATGAATATGGAGGAGCATCTCATTTGAGTGCACAAGTTATACCATGCTTTGGCAATTGTCACAGCTCCTTGCATACTCCTCGGGATCTCCAAAAATAGTGGGCCAATAATACCTAATGTGAAAGATTTTCTTGGAAAC